>JAKUCV010006829.1:4437-33143 GCA_028386065.3 Turnera subulata | reverse complement strand
GCTTAACGGTAGATAGTGAACTCTTCAAGTGTATCTTGAAGGACTGGATTAGCCACAAATTAGTTGTGTGTGAACCAGTATAAAAATCTCTTGTGTCCTTCTATTTTTCAATTCCGCACTTCATTTCCTGCAAATTCTTAATTTTCGGTCATAAGCTATTCACCCCCCCTCTAGCTTAAGTCTATTGTTCCTAACAATTATTTCTTCGTCCGAAAACTGGGTTCGAACCTCTCATCGTTTTCTACTGGTTGGGATGCTAGGAAATCAGCTATGGCACCTCCCTTGATGGCCTTTTGGGACAAAAAACAGACATTGAACTGCGAAAAAATTGCCACCCACCTACTTGTGCGACTACTTGGCACGGGCCTTTCCATGAGCTACTTAATGGGATCCATCCTAGAGAAGAGTAAAACCATGAAGAAGATGAAGTAGTACCGGAGCTTCTGACATGCCCAGGTCAAGGCCACACAAGTCTTCTCCACCATGTTGTAGTTCAGCTCATACCCGCTGAACGCAAATAATAGATAGCAGTCTTCGTGCGCGAATCCGACAAGTATTGAGCTAGCATTGCACCCATGGCTTCTTCCGTGATGGTTGGATATAGTAATAAAGGTTTTCCTTGCCTGGGAGGTTGAAGCACCGAAGGATTAGAGAGGTACTTCTTGATTTGCTCGAAGGCGTCCTGGCACTTGTCATCCCATTTGATGGGGACTCCCATTTGGAGTAATCGGTGGATGGGTGCACAAATGCTAGAGAGGTGAGCTATGAAGCGGCTGACATATTGAATTCTCCCAAGAAAGCTTTGGACTTCTTTCTCGCTCTTCGGGGTTGGCATTTCCTGAATGGCTTTAATTTTGGAAGGATCCACCTCTATACCTCGTTCACTTACCATGAAACCCATCAACTTCCCTGCCTGAACACCGAAGACACATTTTTGGGGGTTAATTCTCATGCCATACTCTCGGCACCTCTCGAAGAACTTCCTCAAATTGGTTACGTGAGATTCCTGTGTTTCCGACTTTACGATTATATCATCAACATAGACCTCCACTTCTTTATGCATCATGTTGTGCTAGAGTGTAGTAGCCATCCTCTGATATGTAGCCCTAGCATTAATCAAATCAAAAGGCATGACCTTATAAGAAATTATTCTCCATTCTGTCCGGAATGATGTTTTATGCTTGTCCTCTGGTGCCATTTTAACCTAGTTATACCCCGAGAATTCTTCCATCAAAGACAACAGTGCATGCCCAGCTATAGTATCCACAAGAAGGTCAATGTGTGGTAAGGGGAATTTGTCTTTAGGGCAAGCCTTGTTCAAATCTCGATAATCTACACACATCCTCACCTTCCCATCCTTCTTCGGGACTGGAACAATGTTAGCCAGCCATTCAGGATATTCAATCACCTCCAGAAACCCAGTCCAAATCTACTTTTCAACTTCTTCTTTTACCTTCAAGGCCCACTAGGGCTGGAGCCGACGGGCTTTCTGCTTTACAGGCTTGGCATTGGGGAAGAGAGGAATCTGATGCTGAGCAATGGCCGTATCGATCCCTAGCATGTCTTCATAGGACCAAGTAAACACATCTACGTACTCCTTAACCAAAGCTGCCAAAGTTTCTTGAGTCAGGTTTTCTAGAGTCTTGCCAATCCTTGTGATCTTTGCATCAGTGTCGGTGCCCAGATTGATTTCGACAGAATCCGGGAGTTCACTCATCTCATTACATTCACACATATTATGCATGTAATAAATATTATCACAGAAAACATCCAAGTAAGTAAAAGAGTGCCTCATTTCAATACTTTGGAATATAAGGACATCATCATCCTCTATGGTTTTGGAACAAGAAAAGCTAAAGTCAAAAGAATCATTATCTGATTCATTGGTTACATTTTTAGGTTCACTATCTATTTCAGACTGACTTCCAGACTCAGATATTACAAAGGGATCCATGTCAGCTTCTTCCCAGCTTGTCATGAAAATGATACTTGACTAATGTCACTCCCAGTTCCTACCTGCCTGCCTGGCATCATGGGTGACCATCCTTGCAAATTTTCCTTCTTCCTTACCTAAATCAGTGCTGAGTGTGAAACAATCCTCCCTATTTATCCATTCTGTGAAATGGACACCCCTGGTGCCCCCTTGCTGAGGTAACATAATCTCTTTCCATTCCACTAGATCTTGGATCCTGTGATGGAGGTGAATGCACTCGTCAGTGGCGTGTTCGGTCATCTGATGGAATTCACAATACCTCCCTCGGTCCCTCCTGATGGGAAAGTCAGAATTTGGTGCTAAAGGTTGAAGTAGTCCTTCCTCTACACATCTTTTGAACATTTTCTCCAAATTCAGGGGCAAAGGGGCGAATTCCCTGGGTTTAGGCCCAGCTTAAGTAGTCACATGGTTCACTCTCGTCGGTTTCTTGCCTTGAGTTGAGCTCAGATTCCTCCCAAATGTGGGAGCATCTATCGAAGCCTTAATCTTTCCCGAACTAATAGCGTCCTCCAACTGTATTCCTGCTCCAATGAGTGCCCTGAAATTAGCATAGCAGTTGCAAACCATGCGGTTGTAATAAACCAGCTGAAGGTTCTTCATTACCATTTGCACCTGATTTTCTTCAGTGGGTCTACTCGCCATTAAAGATGCCTTGCCGTGCCACCTTGAAATGTAGGCAGAAAAAGTTTCCTGAGCTTCTTGCTTGGTTGTCTCAAGATCCCTCTTGGTCACATCCACTTCGATATTGTAGCTGTATTGCTTCAAGAACTCCCTACAGATATCATCCCATTTGCCCACCTTATTCTCATCCAAAGTCATGAACCATCTCAGGGCTACTCCCGACAAAGTCCTCTTGAATAATTGGGTCATCAATTCAGGGCCGATCCCCAAGGCTGCAACATCCTCACATAGATTTTGAAATAGGTCATAGGACATCCCATTCCATTGAACCTCTTCATGGTCTTCAATAGCTCTTCTACTCTCTTGAGCCTATCTTCATCTCCTTTCGGTTCTTGCACCACCGAACCGCTATTTTGCGCCGCTTCAACACCATTCTTGATGCCTTGTGTAATGTCCCGGCTTGTCGACTGACACTACAGACCAACACGAGACCTTTCCAACATGCTTTGTCCTCACTCGCATGCTTCCGGGGAAAACTTCCCAGGAGGTCACCCATCCTAGAATTGCTCCAAGTCAAGCACGTTTAACTTTGAAGTTTTTCTAGAATGAGCACCGAAAAGGTAGGTGCATCTTGTAGATATAGTTAGTACCCATCAAACCGTTTAAGCTATTCTCGATTTACAGTCCCCCATACCTGTACAACGTCGAAATCACTTCATTTGAGCTATTCTTAATTATATAGTCCTATACCCGTAAAATTACGAAATTGCCCCAACTATGCAGCCCCATCCCTACACAGTCTCAGGATCTCTCCTATTCCGATGTGGATTCGGTTCATTCGTGCGCCCCCTCCGTCTAGAAACCTGCCAGAAGCCGCTCCTTGTCCATGCTCATCCCAGCACCGACGTACACTTCCCGCCCTCATAGACCAAGGGTGTCACAGGCCCACCAGCTTCCGCTAAGTTCGTCCCCAAGCCCTGCACCGTACAAGGGGAGTTCTGAAGCTCCGCTACCAACTGTAACGTCCCGGCTTACCGACTGACACTACAGACCAACACGGGACCTTTCCAACATGCTTTATCCTCAATCGTATGCTTTCGGGAAAAACTTCCCAAGAGGTCACCCATCCTAGAATTGCTCCAAGTCAAGCACGTTTAACTTTGGAGTTTTTCCAGAATGAGCACCGAAAAGGTATGTGCACCTTGTGTTGACCAAAAATTAGGGTTAATCATCCTCTAATGCTAAACTGTGATTAACCATGATGATTATCTGGTTTTGATGATTAACAAATTACATGTGTATTGCTAGTTTTGCTTGTGTTGATTTTCACTTGCAGGAAAATTATGGTTTCTGTCGATACCATATCTTGGACACACGACATATGGTTTCTAACGATACCATATCTTGAATACACGACATAAGGTTTTCACTGATACCATATCTGAAGTTCTCAACATCAACATTTTGTGCAAGTTGCGTGTGGTCCTGCAAGCAACTAAATCTCACTTCCAGCCGTTTGAATTGGAGAATAAGTAAGAGGGAATACTTTATGGAAGTGCAGAAGATGTTCCCTACCTGACTCCCACTTAACTCCAAAAGGTGGTCCAAACTTTCCAGATTTGGTAATTCTTTGCTACCAAGGAGTTGACACGGATAACGGCACCAAACTGAAGCTTTAATGAACTGAAGTCAACTGGAGTACAAGGAGCCGTTGTGGGAGCTTATCCCCAACACTAAGATTCTATAAAGAGGAACGTTTACACCTCTGAAAGAATATCCCAGCTAGTGCGCAAATTCTGAGTGTATAGTTGAGCTTAAAAAGAGTTGCTATTTGATCTGGTTTTCCTGCTTACAGTGTGAATCTGTTTTAAGGGGCAATTTGTAAGCAAGACTTGGTTTAGTTTTGTTGGGTACTCAAGTCTAGGATTATATTTGAGGGTAGGTTCAAGCTTAGCTTGTGAAAAGCTTGTGTAGGTTAGAGCTTAGCCTGTGGAAAGCTTGTAATGGTTCGAGCTTAGCCTAGAAAAGCTTGTGTTTGTAAAGGTTAAGGTTGATCCCGCAAAAACCTAAGTATAGTGAGTGTTTTCAAAATCCTAAAGGAAGGAACCTTTAGGTAGTGGAGTACCTGATGAGGGGGAACCACTCTAAATCTCTATGTTCACTCTCTTCTACTCTCTCTACTCGCATTCATATTCTACATACTCGCTAAGTATTTGAAAGTTTTGGTATCACAAAAACCAAATTTTTCTGCAATGATTTGGTATTCGCAGAAACCAAATCTCACTGTCCGGAAAAATTTTTAAGCCTAATTCACGCCCTTTAAGGCACTTTTGGGTCTACAATTAGTAACGGAGTTGCGTTCTCAGTTCAAAGGAGTAAAATTCAAAGCCAAAGATCATGGCTTTCGAGGGTACAAGCGTGAACAAGGCACCATACTTTGATAGGGCAAACTTTGATTATTGGAAGATTCGCGTGAAGATCTTTCTTGAAAGACAGGACATTGAGATGTGGCATATTGTCCAGAATCCTTACAATAGGCTGAATAGTCCTATGCATCTTTGGACTGATGATGAAATGAAGAGAGCAAAGCTTGATGCTCAAGCCAAAAATGCACTACTATGCAAAATAAGTGAGAGTGAGTTTCAAAGAGAAAGATCTTGTGAAACTACTCAAGAAATCTTAAGATTATTGTGCATCACTCATGAAGGCACAAATCAAGTTAAAGAATCTAGGCTCAATCGCTTGATGCGAGAATATGAGCTCTTACAAATGGATTCTGGAGAAACCATACATGCCATGTATACTCGCTTTACTATAATTTGCAATAACCTTGCATCACTTGGAAATGTGATGGCACATAGAGAAAAGGTTGCAAAGATTCTAAGGTCACTTCCCAAAGAATGGGAACCTAAAGTGACTGCCATTGAAGAAGCTCAGAATTTGAATTTGCCATCCTATGATGAGCTCATTGGCAAGCTAATTTGTCATGGTGACAAAATTGAACCAAAGAGAAAGGACGTCGCATTGAAAGTTCAGGAATCAAATGATGATGATGGCGACTCTGATATGGCTCTCCTTACCAGAAGATTCGCAAGGTACCTCAAGATGAAGAAGCAACTCAGAGGGAAGAATCTTAAGGTCAAAAATGCAGAAGAGCCCAAGAAAGAGTCTTTGGTGTGTTTTGGTTGCAATCGTCCAGGCCATATCAAGTCCGAGTGTCCTTATCAAAAGTAGGATCGATCTGGTTTTTCACAAACCAAGGGAAAGAAGGCTACGGTGGCGTGGGATGATTCAGACTCCTCAACCATTCTGATCTCGAAGAGGATACAAATCTATGCTTCATGGCCCAAGAAGATTCTGAGGTGGCAGGGGATGAATGGATTGTAGACAGTGGATGCTCAAGGTATATGACCTGAGAGATATCCATGTTTTCATCCCTGACCATGAAAGACCGAGGAAAAGTAACTTTTGGGGACAAGTCCAAAAGACAAATTCTCGGGTTTGGTAACATTGACTCTACTCTATCTATTGAACATCGTTTACTTGTTGATAATCTTAAATATAATCTGCTTAGTGTGAGTTAACTCTGTGATAATTCTTTTAATGTCACTTTTGAAGCATCTAAATACTTTGTTAGTTCGGTAGGCAAAGATGTGGTATTTACTGATACCAGAAAAGGGAATGTCTATTCTATATGCTTTGAGAATGCTACTAACTCTAAACTTAAGTGCTTAAGTGAAAGAATAGAAACACCAACCTTGTGGCACAGAAGGCTAGGGCATGCCAACTTGGACCTCATATCCAGATTATCAAGCAAGATGTTGGTGGAGGGTTTACCCGCACTCAAATATGAAAAAGAAGCTACATGTCGTGCATGTAAGCTTGGTAAACAGGTTAAAAGTTCCTTTAAACCCAAGCATGCTTTCTCTACTTCTAGACCATTAGAATTATTGCATATGGATTTGTTTGGACCTATGAGAACCATGAGTAATTGAGGTAAAAGATATTTTTTTGTCATTGTTGATGATTACTCTAGATATACATGGGTTATATTTCTTGCTCATAAGGATCATGCATGTGATGAATTTAACACTCTTGTTAAATGTTTGCAAAATAAAAAAGGGTATAAAATTTCAAAAATTAGAAGTGATCATGGAGGAGAATTTGATAATCATGCCTTTAAACAATTCTGTGATCAAAATGGCATAGTACACACATTTTCGACTCCTATAACACCTCAACAAAATGGGATTGTTGACAGGAAGAATCGAACCTTGCAAGAAATGGCTAGAACTATGCTTAATGAGCATAAGTTACCAGCATATTTCTGGGCAGAGGGTTTGAACACAGCGTGCTACATTTTAAAAAGAGTCTCTATGCGCCCCATAATTGAAAAGACACCTTATGTGATTTGGTAGGGGAAGAAACCAATTACTTCTTACTTTCGAGTCTTTGGGTCTAAATACTATATTCTGAATACAAAGGATAACCTGGATAAGTTTGAAGCAAAATCTGTTGATGGAATTTTCCTTGGCTACTCTACAACCAGTAAAGCATTTCGAGTTTACAACAAGATAAATATGGTAGTTGAAGAAACCATACATGTTGTTTTTGTAAGTTTCCGGACATGCAAATACGACACTCATATGCAAGTAAAACCGGAAACACATGGAGGATCCAAGTGAAAGTAACCAAACCGAATAACAATTTTTCGTACCTTGCTTGGTTAAGGTCTTTCACCCAACTGTAGTGTAGAATCAGCAAGAACCCGACAAGAAATCCGGCTCCTCTAAGGTATCCACACGAACCGTCAATGTCCAGCTAGCAATCGTCTCACGATCACCAACGCGAGCACTCCCGAACCGCAGTGCTAGCTGCAGAATTTCCGAGAGCTAGAGACTAGAGAGTGTTTGATGTATTTTTCTCAAGTGTGAAGAGTGTGTTAAGCCTTGCTAGGTCTGAATATCTGATCAAACCTTCACCCTATTTATACACACTTGAAATGCATAGTTTATTAAGTCACTGGCCAACATAATCATGTCATATCCTTCATGATTATGCTTCCACTATGACTTAATGCTCCACTAAGCATTAATTATATATATCATCATATATAGTAATACACATCATATGGCACTAATTCTGGTTCAATAATTCTGATAATTAGTGAACCAAATCAGCCCAAAACGATCCTGTCCAACCATGGTCCAACCAACGTTCAACCATGGTCCACCTACTTGGTCGAACCATGGTCCAACCACGGTTCAACCACATGCTCGAATCAACGTTTCTATGTGTGTGACCCTGTAGGCACTTGTAACGTTTGGCAATAATAGTAAAATCTCATTTTACAATAATAAGTAAAGAGCGGCGTCTAGAAACACATCATTGCTACCCAAACGACAAGATCAGTACTGATTCAATATGCCTCGAAAACATGTCATCGTCCTTTCGTCCCATTATCAAGATTAAACACGAGACATGGAAAACGTCAATCTCGTATATGTTTAATCTTAGTTTCTTGATCCCCGAGTTAACTGTGTAAAACCGGATACTCATGATATCATCATATCATATAATCCGAGCGTGGCCACGCATTTACAGTTCAACTCTATCAAGAGGCCCATCTGATAATATACCCGTTATATGGGTTGGACGAATCCCATCTTGATCGATCAAAACCCACTACACATTACGTCATATACCCAATGATTACCCTTACGTCTACTCAGTTACGAGTGACCAGGAATAATATCAAAGTATACGACTCATATGTTGGGAACCTTGACGATCTCAGGTCTAAGGACAATACATATAAGAACCACTAATGACAATCATATAACGTTCCATGTAGGGTTCTTATGTGGGTCGGTCCAGTCCACAAGTTCTCTAACTTGTACCCGTATGTAGAACTCATATCTTATATAATTCTCAACATACGCTAGTCTTAATTTATTATTACAACCCATCCATAATAATAATCGACTAAGGACATTTAAGAATATGTAATATTCTAGGGTTATAAATATGTGCAAGCGTTTATCTCATAAACATATTTATTGGAATAACCTTAATGTATATACATGACTACAATCATCCATTGATTGGATTTTGGGCATAATACTAACAATCTCCCACTTGCACTTAAGCCAATCATGCATGTTTCTAACACCAATGGATGTACAATGACCATCATGCTTCTGCTGTGTGAGCGGCTTAGTCAAAGGATCTGCTACATTGTTCTCAAAAGGAACTCTGCACAGCCTGACATCGCCTCTATCTATGATCTCTCTAATAAGATGACAGCGTCGGAGTATATGTTTGGATCTTTGGTGGTACCTAGGTTCCTGAGCCTGTGCGATTGTCCCATTGTTGTCACAATAGAGCTCAATCGGACTGTCAATACTAGGAACCACCCCAAGTTCAGTTACGAACTTTTTAATCCAAACAGCCTCTTTCGCCGCATCTGAGGCGGCTATGTACTCAGCCTCAGTTGTAGAGTTGGCAACTGTCTCTTGCTTTGAACTCTTCCAGCATACAGCACCACCTCCAAGACAAAACACATAACCTGACTGCGATCTAAAGTCATCCCTGTCAGTTTGGAAGCTAGCATCTGTGTAACCCTTTACAACAAGCTCATCAACGCTTCCATATAGAAGGAATGCATCCTTAGTTCTTCTCAAGTACTTAAGGACGTTCTTAACCGCTGTCCAGTGACTTTCACCGGGATCAGATTGGTTTCTGCTTGTGACACTCAAAGCATATGCGACATCCGGTCGAGTACATAGCATGGCATACATGATAGATCCTATTGCTGATGCATAAGGAATCTTACTCATCCGCTCTCTCTCCTTATATGTACTAGGACATTGATTCTTTGGGAGAGATACGCCATGTGACATGGGAAGGAAACCTTTCTTGGAATCTTGCATGCTAAACCTCTTTAGCACCTTATCAATATATTTACTTTGACTTAGCCCAAGAAGCCTTTTGGATCTATCTCTATAGATCTTTATACCTAGCACGTAGGAAGCTTCTCCTAAGTCCTTCATTGAGAAATTCTTTCCTAACCAAGTCTTTACAGACTGTAGTGTCGGAATATCATTCCCAATGAGTAGAATGTCGTCAACATACAATAACAAGAAAACGATAGTGCTCCCACTAACCTTCTTGCGAACACATGGCTCATCTTCATTTTTAATGAAACCAAACTGTTTGATTACTTCATCAAAACGAAGATTCCAACTCCTAAAAGCTTGCTTTAATCCATAAATGGATCTTTGCAACTTGCATACCTTGTTAGCATTTTTTGGAGTGACAAAACCTTCAGGTTGTGTCATGTACACATCCTCCAGAAGATTTACATTAAGGAAAGCGGTTTTGACATCCATTTGCCATATCACATAATCATGGTATGCTGCTATAGCCAATAGAATCCGGATGGATTTAACCATGGCAACTGGTGAGAAAGTTTCATCATAGTCAATACCATGAACTTGTTTGAAACCTTTCGCAACCAATCGTCCTTTAAAGGTAATCACATTACCATCCATGTCGGTCTTTTTCTTAAAGACCCACTTGCACCCAATAGGTTTTACCCCTTCAGGCGGATCAACCAAGGTCCATACCTTGTTTTCATACATGGATTCCATCTCCGAATTCATGGCTTCTAGCCACTTCTTAGAGTCTGAACCCGTAATAGCCTGCTGATAGGAAGTGGGCTCATCCTCTTCTATGAGCATCACGTCTCCAGCATGAGTCATAAGAAATCCATATCTCACAGGCTCATGCCGAATCCTATCAGACCTACGTAGTCTATGTGTTACAGGCACAGGTTTTTCACCCACAATATCTTGTGGTTCCTGTCCTTGTTCCATCTCAACCTCTATACCTCGAACTTCTTTGAGTTCTATTTTTCTCCCACTGATTCTTCTAGAAATAAATTCTCTTTCCAGAAAAATAGCAGTCCGAGTAATAAAAACTTTGTGCTCTAAAGGATTATAGAAATAATACCCTTTAGTTTCCTTAGGGTATCCTAGAAAAAGGCACTTGTCGGATTTAGGGCCAAGTTTATCTGATGCTTCACGTCTCACGTAAGCCTGACAACCCCAAATTCTCATAAAAGACAAATTGGGACGCCTCCCTGTCCATATCTCATATGGTGTCTTTTCGACGGATTTAGATGGAACACGGTTAAGTGTAAATGCAGCACTCAATAATGCATGTCCCCAAAAAGAAGATTGAAGGTCAGCTTGACTCATCATCGAACGAACCATGTCTAACAAGGTTCTATTCCTCCTTTCGGATACACCATTCCATTGAGGCGTACCCGGTTGAGTGAGCTGTGATACTATACCACACTCCTTTAGCTGATCAAGAAATTCTCGGCCTAAGTATTCACCTCCTCGATCTGATCGAAGCATTTTAATGCTCTTGCCGAGATGATTTTGTACTTCATTCTTGAATTCTTTGAATTTTTGAAAGGATTCTGACTTGTGTCTCATTAGATACACATAGCCATACCTACTGAAATCGTCAGTAAATGTAATGAACTATTGAAATCCACCTCTAGCTTGTGTCAACATAGGTCCGCATACGTCACTATGTATAAGACCTAACAAGTCCGAAGCTCTTTCACCTTTACCGGTAAAAGGAGCCTTCTTCATCTTGCCTAACAAACATGACTCACATGTCTCAAATGATTCAAAATCAAATGAGTCTAAAAGTCCATCGTTATGAAGTTTAGAAATACGAGTCTCGTTCATATGGCCCAATCGACAATGCCAGAGATAGGTTTATTAGAATCGTTTAATCTAACCTTTTTCGTATTAATGTTATAGAATGGTGTTTCTAGGTTTAGAACATACAAACCATTGCTCAAATATGCACCACCATAATAAATATCATTGAGATAAATAGAACAACAATTGTTCTTTATTACAAATGAAAAACCTTTCTTGTCTAGACAAGAGACAAAAATCAAATTTCTGCTTATAGTAGGTACATAATAGCAATCATCAAGTTCCAAAACCAAACCACTCGGTAAAGATAGATGGTAAGTCCCTGCGGCTAATGCAGCAACTCTTGCTCCATTTCCAACGCGCAGGTCTTTCTCTCCCTTTGCTAATCTTCTACTCTTTCTCAGTTCCCGCACATTTACACAAATGTGAGAACCAAATCCGGTATCTAATATCCATGATGCAGAGATAGAGATATTAGCTTCTATAACAAAAATACCTGAAGTGGAAGTCTTACTTCCCTTCTATTTCTTCACCTCTTTATGGTAAACATGGTAGTTATGTATCCAATGGCCAGGTTTGTTGCAATGGAAACATTGTCCTTCCTTTGCAATACCACCTTTGGGTTTCGGCACATGTGAATAAGAAGATGCACATGCACCAAACTTTTTGGCACATTTCTTCTTCTTGTAAAACTTGGCTTTACACTTTCCTTTGCCTTTTCCAACCATCAAAATGTTGTTGGTTTTGTTTGCCTTCATTTGTTGCTCAACTGTTCCCAACATGGTAAGCAACTCAGACAAGGATTTGTCAAGATGATTCACATTGAAATTCATGACAAATTGGCCGTAACTATCTGGCAACGATTGCAGGACTAGATCAACAGCCAACTCCTTTTGCAAAGGAAAACCCAGACCCTCAAGGTTCTCAATGTATCCAATCATCTTAAGCACATGAGGCCTGACTGGTGATGACTCAGCCATCTTTCATTGGAACAATGCCTTAGAGGTCTCATACCTCTCATGCCTAGCTTGCTCTTCAAAGAGCATTTTCAGGTGTTCGATCATATCGAAAGCACCCAAGTTCTCATGTTGCTTCTGAAGCTCAGAGTCCATGTTAACAAGCATAAGGCAAGCGACATCCAATGCCTCATCAACATGCTTCTTGTAAGCAACTCTTTCCGCCCTAGGAGCATTAGGCACCGGTTCATTTGGAACGAGCCCTTCAAGGACATACTGTTAGTATCCGGGTCACGCAATTTGACAATCAAATGCAAATAAATGCGCAGCGGAAATCCCGGTACTCATGGAGGATCCATGTGAAACAGAGTAAACCGAATAACAAAAATTTGTACCTAGAAGTGGTTGAGGTCTTTCACTCAACTGATGATCCGAATCAGCAAGAGCCGGACAGCAATCCTGTCCCTCTATGGTATCCACACGAACCGTGATAACTAGTTGGAATCGTCACACGATTACCAACCCGAGCACCCCCGAACTGATGTGCTAGAAGCAGGTTTCGGAAGCTAGAGTTTGTGGTATTTTTTTTTTCTCAAAGAAGGTGTGTATGTTCTGAAACTCACAAGAACACTGAAGACACTCTCAAGCTCAATACTCCGAAAATTTTCAGACTCAAAGTGATCATTCCACAAAGCATAATCAGATTATGCTTAGTCTAATCCCACTCACAAAAGCAAGGGACAAAGTGGCCAACACCTTTGGCCAACATGATTAGCTTTTAGCTAATCATGTATCCACTAACCCTTGGTGGGATTACACATCACATGGCACTAATTATGGTTCAATAAATCAGACATTTAGTGAACCAAACCTGCCCAAAACGACCCTGGTCCAACCATGGTCCAACCACAAACTCAAATACCTGGTTCAACCACGGTCCAACTATAGTTCAACCACCAGCTCGAATCAATGGCTCTAAGTGTGTGACCCTGTAGGCACTTGTAACGTCTGGCAATAATTGTAAACTCATTTACAATTATAAGCAAAGAGCGGCGTCTAGCAACACATCATTGCTACCCGAACGACAAGATCAGTACTGATCCATATGCCTCGCAAAAATGTCATCGTCCCTTCGTCCCTGAAACGACCGTGTCCCAATTTGTTAATATAAAATAGAATTTAAATATAAAATGACTAATTTGCCCTTATCAATCCCGGGACACAAAGATCATCGACTGGACACCCGTATCCCAAAATATCTAATTAAATCAATTAAAGCATGTGAAAAGACTGAACTGCCCTTTCCACCCGGGATACGACATAAATAAGATAATCATCATATAATTATGCAATATATCTTACAATAAGTAATACAACTCGAGTATGGAGCGGAAGACAAATACATAAACAAATATGAATGTAATGCACCTTATGGATCCGACCCGAGGAGGAAAGCAACGCCACCTGCTGATATGCACCACTGCTCAATGAACAGCTAACCTGTAAAAGTCTGTGAGGGGGTGAGACCAACCACTGTCTCACCGCAAACAAATAAACCAATAATATACAATTACAAATCAACTACAAATACACCGGCATCAGACAACAGCAACCACAATGCACAAAGCAAGACATCATCAGACTACAAACCATCACTTATCACTACTTATATTATTATCTTTGTTATTAGGTTTAAATATTTTATTAGGGCCCTCCACTGTGTGCGTCGAGCTCGGTCCCGTCTCATGAGACAACCAGGCATAAGCCCAAATAAAACAGGCACGAAGCCCAAACATATCCATAGAGAGAGAGAGAGAGAGAGAGAGAGAGAGAAAAAGAGGGAGGTAGAAATGGGGAGGTAGAAGGAGGGAGGTAGAACCGGTCATAACAGACCCATATGCTAACCGCATAAAATCCCGAGGGGTATCACTTCCCGCTCGAACCAACCGGTCAACAGCCCCACAGTAGAATTATTATAGTTTTTTTTTCTCAATTATGCTTAAAGAGTTTCGTGTCCCATTACATATGATTGTCCAGGTTTGTGTGGATTTTACATCTTATTCTCAAGTCCGGGCCTCCATCCCACAAGTCACCACACGAACCACAAAACTATATATCATTTCTTAATCATAACAACATATCGTACCCGATAAGCATATTATACCACATTGGTACACAGTTCATATAATCATGCACGTTGCATCAGAGACATCATCAATAAGTTACAAGATGTAAGCAAGAACATCCACAAGCAGGCAAGCATGCATACAACAGTCAAGGCCAAACAAATAATTCCACTTTATATACCAAGACAATTAACCGAGCATTGTAGGCAGTAATGCATACAAAGGTTTATAAGTCCTCACCGGGCCATATTAATTGTCTCGGAAGCCGAAGCTCATTCCACCTTAACATATCCTATATTGGAATCGAAATGACCACACATAAGGTTCACATAAAAACATGATGAATGCATGTCAATATCCTGACTATAACGACATGAAATCTGTTAGTCCTTAAGCCCAATTAGGATAGGTCTATGGTGTTAGCTCAACAAATCCTATAACCTTAGCCCGAGACTAAAAGTTCGCTTAAGTTCAATTATTTGTCTCAATTAGTGGTTCACAGGGCCTAAAGCCTATTTTAAATTAATTACTCTTTATTGGGACTATAGCCCGTATCCATAATAGTCCTTGCGCCTAAGGCCCATATACCCTTAACATGGCATAACTTCGGTCTAGGCCCGGCCCGTTCACTTAATCACATTAATCGAGCTCCCGAGCCCGACCTTTCCGGCCTAAAGATATTATGTGCGTCGGATAGATATTCCGGCCACGCATTTCTCACCGTGCCACACTCGTTTTCCACTAAGTCCATTATTTTTAGATACATCGATAAAAATGCATAACTAGTACATGACTTCTACAGAATTAGATTACAGGCTTCGTCGGGAATTCACCATTTAATGCCGACTCTTGATGCTCGCCGGAACAGTAACCCGTTCACCGGATTCCGGCCACAGCATCGCCGGAAAAGACCCCAAGATGCCGGAGAACTTCCTACATCCCGAAAAGCACACCCACACTTATGTCCTTTCCAACAAAACACAATCTAACATCACACAACTCCTAAAGCACATAAACATAATCAAGCGAATTGGAACACCAAGGCAATCACCGGAGTTACTCACCGGAACAATCTGCCCACGCCTCGGTCCTATCTACTACCGAAGAACAAACTACCCACTTCACTGCACACACCATCCGCCTCCGAACCCAGACCCGAACACCCCATAAACAACCACAACCAAAGCTATCAACACGGGGAGCAAAGGAAAAGGAAGAAGAGAAAATGAGGACGACGGTGCTTACCCGAGAACAGGAGGCGGCGACGCGAAGGGTATCCCGTATCCGCACCCGAACCAACATCGGCCTCCACTGAAACCACGAGCCCGCTCACCAACAAAACAACAAACCACTAATGACCCAACAACACGCGAGTCCACCGCCGCCTCGACCACCGCACAAGGCACGGCAATCACCGCCACAGGACAACCGCATCCACAAGATGCAAACCAAACAAATCATCACAAACTCACCCCGATTCAATAAGGACCTGAATTGAAGAGAAAGTGAAGAAGCAAAGAGAGTGGCGGGGCAAGCTTACCAGACGGCGACACAACCAGCAACAGCTCCCCGCCACACTGCAAGTCCAAGCCCCGACCTCGAACCAGAAGCCACAACCAGCAACGACGGCAACTGGGTCAAGGGAAGAAAAAAGAGATGATGGCGGCGTTTGTGAGTTGTGGAGAAGAAAAGGCAGTAGCGAGAGAGGGAGAGAAGAAATCGAGGAGAAGAAATCGTGGGCGAGGGGTGAGGCGGCCGGAGAGAAAAAGAAAGGGAGAGAGGAGAAGAAAGAAAGAAAAGAGAGGAGAAGGGGAGAAAAGAATGGATTTTAACCTAGGGTTCGGCTGATGCTCAAAACGGCGTCATTTTGCTTGGCAAAACGACGTCGTTTTGTCTCCCTCGCACCTCAGGTCAACACAGCCATAGCCCCTGGTCAAAACGCGACCCTTGCTCGAGTTTTATGTTATGAGCTCCCCAAAACGATGTAGTTTAGGTTAAAACTATCCCAGTACATGTGTTTCACACACTAACTCAAATAAAATTCAATTTTAATCCTGAAACAATGATTACTTCCCTCATAGAATTAATAATAATAATAACAATAATAATAATAATAACAATAATAATAATAATATTAGTAATAATAATATTACCAAGCAAATAAAAATATTTGTTTGACCGTAAATACCCGAAAACTCTGCAAGGGTAGAATTGGAAATCAAATTCCGAAAAATTTGAAAATTCCATAAAAGCTAAATACCGAAAATTCGGGGCATTACAGTTCTACCCCACTTAACAAAATTTCGTCCTCGAAATTTAGAGAATAGATCAAGCAACAAAACTAACACAAACAAGTGTCATTCGGTATCAAAGTACCGTTGGCCAAAACTACCAAGTAGAACCATCATGACCATCAAACATAACTCCAAACAAGAACTCCAGTATACCAAAGTCAGTCATTGACTTAATTCAAACATGATCAAAAGCGTAAGGTCAAAGCACTAACCAAAAAGTCTTATCCAATCATCAGCACCAATGATAATACCAAAATCCATAAACTATTTCATTTATCATCACTTAACCAAATATATCCAAACTTTTAGCACCTTAAGCCTATTCTCAGACATCAAAATCCAAGATTGTTACCTAAATAACAAGATCATAACTCCCTTTGTGAATACCTCACGACCAAAAATCTATAATATATATATTTCATGTTCTAATCCTCAAAGCATTTCCTTTTTCACACACCAAATCAGCTAAAATCGTATATAACCTGGTTCATACCTTAGCACTAGAAGCCAAACATTACCCAGATATCATAGCCATAATTTCCAAAAGTTAGATTTCTCAAGTCTCAACATTCTTCCATAACTCATACTCTTAAATCTATTCCCTAAGCCATACTAACATGAACATCAAAGTTCCTTCGTCAAAGAACTTAAAACATCCCTGTATCTCTCATCAAATCATTAGCTAACTAGCATTTGAATCACAACACCCGAGACCACCTCAAAGTTAAACCTCAATGTAACATACTATCAACGTCCTCATCTAGCACACGAGCTATAACTTCAGCCAACATTCAAGATCAAAACCTTCTTATCACAATCACCATTACTATCTCAAATCTCAACCAAGTTAAATACCTCAAGTATCATTGAAAGACATTTTCTCAGGTATACCATTGGGTCAACCTCAAATTAATTCAAGTAATTATCACTCGAACTCCGAACAAGATTTAATCCATATAACAAATCACAAGTAAATTCAAATCCTTGAGCTCGACAAATCAGACCACAAATAATATGATCACCAAGATTACAAGAATCATATCCACAAGTATCACATCAAATCATCTTTTGATAGATGTAAACTCCAAAACAAAACCGATGGTTCTTACTTGTATCGGTCAGTTCCACACAGACAGGGAACACAAACAAAGAGTCAAGAGTCTACACCGACTCTGACAAAACAGCGGATACTCCACAAAATAAACTCTACAGCCTAAGCTGTAAAGGCAAACATGTCATTTCAACGACAACACCGGGTCACTCCGATCCTCAGCAGGTGCGTGTCCTCCACCGGATCCATAGTATGATTCACTATATGAATGCATAAGTCAATGTAACATACGACTCAAAAAGGAGCAGATTTATGCACATAAGAGCACAAAACATATCAAGACATCCCAAAGGATCTACAGCCTGCTCCGCTACCAACTGAAACGACCGTGTCCCAATTTGTTAATATAAAATAGAATTTAAATATAAAATGACTAATTTGTCCTTATCAATCCCGGGACACAAAGATCATCGACTGGACACCCGTATCCCAAAAAATCTAATTAAATCAATTAAAGCATGTGAAAAGACTGAACTGCCCTTTCCACCCGGGATACGACATAAATAAGATAATCATCATATAATTATGCAATATATCTTACAATAAGTAATACAATTCGAGTATGCAGCGGAAGACAAATACATAAACAAATATGAATGTAATGCACCCTATGGATCCAACCCGAGGAGGAAAGCACCGCCACCTGCTGATATGCACCACTGCTCAACGAACAGCTAACCTGTAAAAGTCTGTGAAGGGGTGAGACCAACCACTGTCTCACCGCAAACAAATAAACCAATAATATACAATTACAAATCAACTACAAATACACCGGCATCAGACAACAGCAACCACAATGCACAAAGCAAGACATCATCAGACTACAAACCATCACTTATCATTACTTATATTATTATCTTTGTTATTAGGTTTAAATATTTTATTAGGGCCCTCCACTGTGTGCGTCGAGCTCAGTCCGATCTCATGAGACAACCAGGCATAAGCCCAAATAAACCAGGCACGAAGCCCAAACATATCCATAGAGAGAGAGAGATAGAGAGATAGAGGGAGGTAGAAAGGGGGAGGTAGAACCGATCATAACAGACCCATATGCTAACCGCATAAAATCCCGAGGGGTATCACTTCCCGCTCGAACCAACCGGTCAACAGCCCCACAGTAGAATTATTATAGTTTTTTTTTATTCTCAATTATGCTTAAAGAGTTTCGTGTCCCATTACATATGATTGTCCAGGTTTGTGTGGATTTTACATCTTATTCTCAAGTCCGGGCCTCCAGCCCACAAGTCACCACACGAACCACAAAACCATATATCATTTCTTAATCATAACAACATATCATACCCGATAAGCATACTATACCACAATGGTACACAGTTCATATAATCATGCACATTGCATCAGAGACATCATCAATAAGTTACAAGATGTAAGCAAGAACATCCACAAGCAGGCAAGCATGCATACAACATTCAAGGCCAAACAAATAATTCCACTTTATATACCAAGACAATTAACCGAGCATTGTAGGCAGTAATGCATACAAAGGTTTATAAGTCCTCACCTGGGCCATATTAATTGTCTCGAAAGCCGAAGCTCATTCCACCTTAACATATCCTATATTGGAATCGAAATGACCACACATAAGGTTCACATAAAAACATGATGAATGCATGTCAATATCCTGACTATAACGACATGAAATCTTTTAGTCCTTAAGCCCAATTAAGATAGGTCTATGGTCTTAGCTCAACAAATCCTATAACCTTAGCCCGAGACTAAAAGTTTGCTTAAGTTCAATTATTTGTCTCAATTAGTGGTTCACAGGGCCTAAAGCCTATTTTAAATTAATTACTCTTTATTGGGCCTATAGCCCGTATCCATAATAGTCCTTAGGCCTAAGGCCCATATACCCTTAACATGGCATAACTTGGGTCTAGGCCCGGCCCGTTCACTTAATCACATTAATCGAGCTCCCGAGCCCGACCTTTCCGGCCTAAAGATATTATGTGCGTTGGATATATATTCCGGCCACGCATTTCTCACCGTGCCACACTCGTTTTCCACTAAGTCCATTATTTTTAGATACATCGATAAAAATGCATAACTAGTACATGACTTGTACAGAATTAGATTACAGGCTTCGTCGGGAATTTACCATTTAATGTCGACTCTTGATGCTCGCCGGAACAGTAACCCGTTCGCCGGATTCCGGCCACAGCATCGCCGGAAAAGACCCCAAGATGCCGGAGAACTTCCTACATCCCGAAAAGCACACCCACACTTATGTCCTTTCCAACAAAACACAATCTAACATCACACAACTCCTAAAGCACATAAACATAATCAAGCGAATTGGAACACCAAGGCAGTGACCGGAGTTACTCACCGGAACAATCTGCCCACGCCTCGGTCATGTCCACTACCGAAGAACAAACTACCCACGTCACTGCACACGCCATCCGCCTCCAAACCCAGACCCGAACACCCCATAAACAACCACAACCAAAGCTATCAACACGGGGAGCAAAGGAAAAGGAAGAAGAGAAAATGAGGACGATGGTGCTTACCCCAGAACAGGAGGCGGCGACGCGAAGGGTATCCCGTATCCGCACCCGAACCAACATTGGCCTCCACTGAAACCAAGAGCCCGCTCACCAACAAAACAACAAACCACCAATGACCCAACAACACGCGAGTCCACCGCCGCCTCGACCATCGCACAAGGCACGGCAATCACCGCCACAGGACAACCGCATCCACAAGATGCAGACCAAACAAATCATCATAAACTCACCCCGATTCAATAAGGACCTGAATTGAAGAGAAAGTGAAGAAGCAAAGAGAGTGGCGGGGCAAGCTTACCAGACGGCGACACAACCAGCAACAGCTCCCCGCCACACTGCAAGTCCAAGCCCCGACCTCGAACCAGAAGCCACAACCAACAACGACGGCAACTGGGTCAAGGGAAGAAAAAAGAGATGATGGCGGCGTTTGTGAGTTGTGGAGAAGAAAAGGCAGTAGCGAGAGAGGGAGAGAAGAAATCGAGGAGAAGAAATCGTGGGCGAGGGGTAAGGCGACCGGAAAGAAAAAGAAAGGGAGAGAGGAGAAGAAAGAAAGAAAAGAGAGGAGAAGGGGAGAAAAGAATGCATTTTAACCTAGGGTTCGGCTGATGCTAAAAACGGCGTCATTTTGTTTGGCAAAACGACGTCGTTTTGTCTCCCTCGCACCTCAGGTCAACACAGCCATACCCCCTGGTCAAAACGCGACCCTTGCTCGAGTTTTATGTTATGAGCTCCCCAAAACGACGTAGTTTAGGTTAAAACTATCCCAGTACATGTGTTTTACACACTAACTCAAATAAAATTCAATTTTAATCCTGAAACAATGATTACTTCCCTCATAGAATTAATAATAATAATAACAATAATAATAATAATAACAATAATAATAATAATAATAACAATAATAATAATAATATTAGTAATAATAATATTACCAAGCAAATAAAAATATTTCTTTGACCGTAAATACCCGAAAACTCTGCAAGCGTAGAATTGGAAATCAAATTCCGAAAAATTTGAAAATTCCATAAAAGCTAAATACCGAAAATTCGGGGCGTTACAGTCCCATTATCAAGATTAAACACAAGACATCGAATATGTCAATCTCGCATTTGTTCAATCTCGGTTTCTTGATCCTCGAGTTAACCGCGTAAAACGGATACCTATGATATCACCATATCATAATCCGAGCATGGCCATGCATTTACGGTTCAACTCTATCAAGAAACCATCCAATAATATACCTGTTATATGGGTTGGACGAATCCCCTCTGGATCATACAAAACCCACTACACATTTACCATATACCCAATGATTACACTATAGTCAACTCATTTACGAAATAGCCAAGAGTAATATCAAAGTATACGACTCATATGTTGGGAACCTTGATGATCTCAGGTCTAAGGACAATACATATGAGAACCGCTATCGACAAACATATAACGTTCCATGTAGCTTTCTTATGTGGGTCGGTCCAGTCCACAAGTTCTCTAACTTGTACCCGTATGTAGAATTCATATCACATATAAATTCTCAACATACGCTAGTCTTAATTTGTTATTACAACCCATCCATAATAATAATCAACTAGTGACATTTAAGAATATGTAATATTCTAGGGTTATAAATATGTGCAAGCGTTTATCTCATAAACGATATTTATTGGAATAACCTTAGTGTGTATACATGACTACAAACAATCAACCATTGATTGGCTTTTGGGCATATTACACTAACAATCTCCCACTTGCACTAAAGCCAATCATACATGTATCTAACACCAATGAATACAGTATGACCATCATGCTTCCGCTGTGTGAGAGACTTAGTCAACGGGTCTATTACACTGGTCTCAGAAGGAACTTTGCACAGCCACAGTTGTAGAGTCGGTAATTGTTCCCTGCTTGGAATTCTTCCAGCAAACAGTACCACCTCCAAGACAAAAACACATAACCTGACTGCGATCTAAAGTCATCCCTGTTGGTTTGGAAGCTAGCATCTGTGTAACCCTTTACAACAAGCTCATCAATGCTTCCGTAAACCAGGAATGCGTCCTTAGTCCATCTCAAGTACTTAAGGATGTTCTTAACCGCTATCCAGTGACTCTCACCTGGATCAGATTGGTATCTGCTAGTGACACTCAAAGCATAAGCGACATCTGGTCGAGTACATGGCATGGCATACATGATAGATCCTATTGCAGAAGCATAAGGAATCTTACTCATCCGATCTCTCTCCTTAGATGTACTAGGACATTGATTCTTTGAGAGAGATATGCCATGTGACAAGGGCAAGAATCCTTTCTTGGAATCTTGCATGCTAAACCTCTTTAGCACCGTGTCAATATACGTACTTTGACTTAGCCCGAGAAGCGTTTTGAATCTATCTCTATAGATCTCTATACCTAACACATAGGCAGCTTCTCCTAAGTCCTTCATCGAGAAATTCTTCCCTAACCAAGTCTTTACAGACTGTAGCGTCGGAATATCATTCCCAATGAGTAGAATGTCGTCAACATACAACAATAAGAAAACAACAGTGCTCCCACTAACCTTCCTGTAAACATATGGTTCATCTTCATTCTTAATGAAACCAAACTCTTTGATTACTTCATTAAAACGAAGATTCCAACTCCTAGAAGCTTGCTTCAACCCATAAATGGATCTTTGCAACTTGTATACCATATTAGCATTCTCTGGATCGACAAAACCTTCAGGTTGTGTCATGTACACATCTTCTAAAAGATTTCCATTAAGGAAAGCGGTTTTGACATCCATTTCCCATATCCCATAATCATAGTATGCTGCTATAGCCAATAGAATCCAGATGGATTTAACCATGGCAACTGGCGAGGAAGGTTCATCATAGTCAATACCATGAACTTGTTTAAAACCTTTCGCCACCAACCGCCCTTTATAGGTAATCACATTACCATCCATGTCGGTCTTTTTCTTAAAGACCCACTTGCATCCTATGGGTTTTACCCCTTCAGGTGGATCAACCAAGGTCCATACCTTGTTTTGATACATGGATTCCATTTCCGAATCCATGGCTTCTAGCCACTTCTTAGAGTCCGGACCTGTGATGGCCTGCTGATAAGAAGTGGGCTCATCCTCATCTATGAGCATAACGTCTCCAGTATGAGTCATGAGAAATCCATATCTCTCAGGCTCATACCGAGTCCTATCAATCCTACGGGGTCCGTGTGTTACAGGTACAAGATTCTCACCCACAACAACTTGTGGTTCCCGTCCTTGTTCCATCTCAGCCTCTATTTCTCGAACTTCTTCGAGTTCTATTTTCCTCCCA
Source organism: Turnera subulata (assembly GCA_028386065.3). Taxonomy (NCBI): domain Eukaryota; kingdom Viridiplantae; phylum Streptophyta; class Magnoliopsida; order Malpighiales; family Passifloraceae; genus Turnera; species Turnera subulata. The sequence goes on along the minus strand of JAKUCV010006829.1, from coordinate 9,466 downwards.
CTGATCTCTCTAGAAATAAATTCTCATTCTAGAAAAATAGCAGTACGAGCAACAAAAAGTTTGTGCTTTGTGGGATTATAGAAATAATATCCTTTAGTTTCCTTAGGAAATCCAACAAAGAGGCATTGTGCGATTTAGGGCCGAGTTTATCTGATGCCTCTCATCTCACGAAAGCCTCTCAACCCCAAATCCTCATAAAAGAGAAATTGGGACGCCTCCCTGTCCATATCTCATATGGTGTCTTTTCGACGGATTTAGATGGAACACGGTTAAGTGTAAATGCAACACTTAATAATGCATGTCCCCGAAATGAAGAAGGAAGGTCAGCTTGACTCATCATCGAACGAACCATGTCTAACAAGGTTCTATTCCTCCTTTCGGATACATCATTCCATTGAGGCGTACCCGGTGGAGTGAGCTATGATACTATACCACACCCCTTTAGATGATCAAGAAATTCTCGGCCTAAGTATTCACCTCCTCAATCTGATCAAAGCATTTTAATGCTCTTGCCGAGTTGATTCTGTACTTTATTCTTGAATTCTTTGAACTTTTCAAAGGATTATGACTTGTGTCTCATTAGATACACATAGCCATGCCTACGAAAATCGTTAGTAAATGTAATGAAGTATTGAAATCCACCTCTAGCTTGTGTCAACATCGGTCCACATACATCACTATGTATAAGACCTAACAAGTTCGAAGCTCTTTCACCTTTACCGGTAAAAGGAGCCTTTGTCATCTTGCCTAACAAACATGACTCACATGTCTCAAATGATTCAAAATCAATTGAGTCTAAAAATCCATCTTTATGGAGTTTAGATATACGAGTGTCGTTTATATGGCCCAATCGACAATGCCAAAGATAGGTTTCATTGGAATCGTTCATTCTAACCTTCTTCGTATTAACGTTATAGATTGCGGTTTCTAGGTTAAGAACATACAAACCATTGCTTAAATATACACCACCATAATAAACATCATTGAAATAAATAGAACAACAATTGTCCTTTATTACAAATGAAAAACCTTTCTTGTCAAGACAAGACACAAAAATTAAATTACTGCTTATGGTCGGTACATAATAACAATTGTCCAGTTCTAAAACCAAACCACTCGGTAAGGTAAGATAGTAAGTTCCTACGGCTAATGCAGCAACTCTTGCTCCATTTCCCACTCGCAGGTCTATCTCACCCTTTGCCAATCTCCTACTCTTTCTCAGTTCCTGCACATTCACACAAATGTGAGAACCACATCCGGTATCTAATACCCATGATGCAGAGATAGAGATATTAGGTTCTATAACGAAAATACCTAAAGTGGAAGTCTCACTTCCCTTCTTCTTCTTTACCTCTTCAAGGTAAACAGGGCAGTTGTGCTTCCAATGGCCCGGTTTGTTGCAATGGAAACAATGTCCTTCCTTTGCAATACCACCCTTGGGTTTCAGCACGTGGTCACAAGAAAATGCACATGCACCAAACTTTTTGGCACATTTCTTCTTCTTGTTAAACTTTGCTTTACCCTATCCTTTTCCTTTTCCAATCATCATAATGTTGGATTTGTTTGCCCTCATTTGTTGCTCAACTGTTCCCAACATGTTAAGCAACTCAGATAATGATTTGTCAAGATGATTCATATTGAAGTTCATGACAAATTGGCTGTAACTATCCGGCAACGATTGCAGGACTAGATCAACAGCCAACTCCTTCTGCAAAGGAAAACTAAGACCCTCAAGGCTCTCAATGTATCCAATCATTTTGAGCACATGAGGTCTCACGGGTGATGACTCAGCCATTTTGCATTGGAACAATACCTTAGAGGTCTCATACCTCTCATGCCTAGCTTGCTCTTCAAAAAGCATTTTCAGATGTTCGATCATATCGAATGCACCCAAGTTCTCATGTTGCTTCTGAAGCTCAGAGTCCATTTTAACAAGCATAAGGCATGCTGCATCTAATGCATCATCAAGGTGCTTCTTGTAAGCATCCCTTTCTACCCTTGGAGCGCTAGGTACCGGTTCATCCGGAACAGGCCCTTCGAGGACATACAACTTCTTTTCTTGTTTGAGGACAATCCTCAAATTGCGATACCACTTTAGGAAATTATTACCATTCAGGTTTTCCTTCTCAAGGACCGATCGCAATGATAGTGTACCTGTGTTTTGTGCCATGGTAGCTCTACAACAAAGATCAACTCACACAAATAAGAGTCATGTATACATAAATCATTTAACAAGGAATTCTATTAAATGATGCTCCTACTATGAAAACAAAATAATCATGAGTAGGCCAAGATCCATATTTCACTACAATATAAGTCAGCTTTGGCTGATCGCCTACATCATAGCTATTTAGGTAGACAACTCTTGTCAATTACATCTCATGTAACTCTTGGATAGTTGAGCGAACAACACTTGTTCTTGTCTATCTCATAGACATTACTCAACTCCTTGCCTCTAAGTCCTTAATCCTATTAAGATGACCTAGTTAAGTCCAAACCCACAATAAGCAATTCAGATATTACAATTATCCAGTCGCACCTTGCTAGGATAAACATAGGCACCTTGCTTTGGCAAAACCTACCTAATTTTGATCTAAGCAATGATGAGTGCTTATCATGGAAGGCAACTAAGAACTTAATATTTATATCAACAATTGTTTCCATGCATAACAATTATGCCATCACATCTTGCTAAGATAAACATTGGCACCTTGCTTTGGCAAAACCTACCAAATATTGATCTAAGCAATGATGAATACTTGTCAACAATTGAATCCATACATGTCATGCATGTAATTCACAAATTATATATCTCATATACAATAACAATGCATCATATGCAATATAAGCCGCTACGCAGAGGTAGTACAACGGGGTCAAGGGGCAGCGCCCAAAAATTATACGAACATCGATGTTTTGAGAATCTGATTCTTCCAACAACCTGGCAATGCTCATGGACATCGATGTCCTATCCTGAACATCGATGTCATTTGGCCTTTGGAACACAAGAACATCGATGTCTAGACCTCAACATCGATGTTCAACACTTGAACATCGATGTTTGATTCTTAACTTCGATGTTGGAAGGCTCTGAAAGTACAAGAATTAGGCAGTAGTTTTAAACATCGATGTCTAACCCTTAAACAACGATGTAGGACTCATGAACATCGATGTTCAAACTTGAACATCGATGTTGGAGACGTCTGCCAATTCAAGTTTCATGGCAGTACTTTTAAACATCGATGTATAGGCCCTAAACAACCATGTTTCTATCCTGAACATCGATGTCCCTACAGAACATCGATGTTTCAGACTTCTGCCAAGGCGAAAACTCATGTGAACATCGATGTTCAACCATTGAGCATCGATGTTCTGGCTTCGATGCACTAGAACGACCATCGTTCCTTACGAAAACTGACAATCGATTTTCCTTTTGTCGAACCCCTTCGACTTACTGCCAAGAACCTCTTGATTGATATCACATACCAATCAAGTGCTTGTTGTCAAAACCCTTTTGACACAACCAACCTCAACATATATCGCATATACAAAAATGAATTCAGCGTATCACATATACCAAAATGAATTGATCATATCACACATATTAAGATGAACATATCACACATATGCACAACTAAATTCGGTTTAGAGCTTCACAAGAAGCTCCGCTACCACTGTAAGTATCCGGGCATGCAAACTTGACAATCAAGTGCAGCGGAAAGACCCAGAAACCTTGGAGGATCCAAGTGAAGCAACCAAACCGAACAACAAAAATTTGTACCAGGAAATGGTTGAAGTCTTTCACTCAACTGATGATCCGAATCAGCAAGAGCCAGACAGCATCCTGTCCCTCTACGGTATCCACACGAACCGTGATAACTAATTGGAATCGTCACCCGATTACCAACCCGAGGACCCCCGAACTGATGTGCTAGCAGCAGGTTTCGGAAGCTAGAGTTTGTGGTATTTTTTTCTTTCTCAAAGAAGGTGTGTACGGTCTGAAACTCATAAGAACACTCAAGACACTCTCAAGCTCAATACTCTGAAAATTTTCAGACTAAAAGTGATCATTCCACAAAGCATAATCAGATTATGCTTAGTCTAATCCCACTCACAAAAGCAAGGGACAAAGTGGCCAACACCTTTGGCTAACATGATTAGCTTTTAGCTAATCATGTCTCCACTAACCCTTGGTGGGATTACACATCACATGGCACTAATTATGGTTCAATAAATCAGACATTTAGTGAACCAAACCTGCCCAAAACGACCCTGGTCCAACACAAACTCAAATACCTGGTTCAACTGCGGTCCAACCATGGTTTAACCACCAGCTCGAATCAACGGTTCTAAGTGTGTGACCCTGTAGGCACTTGTAACATCCGGCAATAATTGTAAACTCATTTACAATTATAAGCAAAGAGCGGCGTCTAGCAACACATCATTGCTACCCGAACGACAAGATCAGCACTGATTCATATGCCTCAGAAACATGTCATCGTCCCTTCGTCCCATTATCAAGATTAAACACGAGACATGGAATATGTCATTCTCGCATATGTTCAATCCTTGAGTTAACCGCGTAAAACGGATACCTATGATATCACCATATCATAATCCGAGCATGGCCATGCATTTACGGTTCAACTCTGTCAAGAAACCATCCGATAATATACCCCGTTATATGGGTTGGACGAATCCCCTCTGGATCATACAAAACCCACTACACATTTATCATATACCCAATGATTAAACTATGGTCTACTCATTTACGAAATAGCCAAGAGTAATATCAAAGTATACGACTCATATGTTAGGAACCTTGATGATCTCAGGTCTAAGGACAATACATATAAGAACCACTATCGACAAACATATAACGTTCCATGTAGCGTTCTTATGTGGGTCGGTCCAGTCCACAAGTTCTCTAACTTGTACCCGTATGTAGAATTCATATCACATATAAATTCTCAACATACGCTAGTCTTAATTTATTATTACAACCCATCCATAATAATAATCGACTAGG
>JAKUCV010006827.1:0-42542 GCA_028386065.3 Turnera subulata | reverse complement strand
CCAGGTATTATTCCGGTACGTATCTACTTTGATAATACCCTTTCCAATTTATTTCTACAAGTATGTACTTCCCAAAATATTTGTTAAAAATAATTATTATTTACCATCTACATATTCCAAAATAAATATTTCCTCATATGGTATACCATATATTTCCAAAATTATTAATTACTATCACTGTTATTATTATTATTATCCCATGATTATCTTCTCAATTTAATTATTCTACTATTGTTTATCACGTTTATATTTTCCTAGAACACTAATTATTCCCAAATCATATCTATTTTATTTCCAAAATATTACTTACCTAAACTATATCCCTTTATATATTTTTTCCAATTATTTCTTTTTTTTCCAGAATTTTAAATCTATTCCAAAAATATATTTTCCCCTTTTCTTCTTTTTTTAAATGGGCTGGACCCAGAAGCTAAGCCCAACCCTGGAACTCAACCCAGCAGGTCAGCCCAGGCCCAAACGCGGAGCCCAGACCGAACCCGCTGGTCTGCAGCCCAGGGCGGGTCCTAAGCCCAGGCCCAGCCCCAAGATTCGCCGGGTTGACCCACGCGAGGTCGGGTCTTGCCCACACAAGGCGGGTCTCTCACCTTCGATCTGGATCCTCGCGAGTTCGACGGCAGACGAGGCGGCGGCGCGGGAACAAAGGCTCGGTCGGCGTCGCGGCGAACGCAGGTGGTGCAGACGACCTCGAGGGAACGCGGGGAGGCGTCGTCGTCGGCCCACTGTGGTAAAAACAGTTCCGGCACGTGTTTACCCTGTACGGTAAATACGGGTCGGGGCGTTTCAGACTAAACCTAACTCATAATTTATTTTTGTTTAATAATGCATGTGTATTTATGATATTTTTTTTCTCCTTTATCCTGTGAGATAGATTTAAATTTATTATGAAAAATTCCTTCTAACATTAAACATGTATTACCTTATTCGGACCTGCAATATTTTTTTTTTTTCAAACCTATTATCAAGCCCAACTACTACCCTACAAGGATAATAGAAATCTAACTAACAGTTAAACATCAAATTATAAACCCACCAAATGACCTATCAAGCCATTTTAAGAAAGCCTTAGAAATGCAATGACCTGTAATACATGTTGGATAAGAATAAAAAGTCTATATGTGTTAGATTTAGATAAGGATAAAAAGTCTATATTATCTATTTAATGAGTAATGACGGGTCAGCCTGGTAAAACCCAGGTTGGAGGTAGACTCATCTTACCTTCACCTCATTGCCATCCCTACAGGCTGCTACATCACAACTCCAGCAATTTCAGCATTCATTTTTGGTATATTACACATGTCTATGACCTTTGATCTAATGAATGTTTTCCCATTCCAACAAATGTTGATTAATCCATAAGATAGGAATCCCGAATAAATGGGATGGATATCATCACATCTTCATACCTCACACCAAGCAAACATGCACATGAGCTGAGGAAACTCATAATAAAGGAAAAGGTAAAATAACCAACCAAGAAAGCAACCCAGTTGGAACATAGTCAACAGACAGCAGCCCACACCTACCTCACCACAGCTCTAACTAGAAATGGTATTCCACCAAGGCCCAGGCCCAAAGCCCAACAAAATTTCACCCCACTCCCCTTCATTGACTTTCCAAATTCCAAGCCATCACAAAACAAAACTCAGATAATAAAAAAAAAAACGGAACTCCCTTCCTGTTGTCTTTTTCCCCCCAACGAACAACAACACACAAACACAAAAAGCATATCCTCTTCCCCCTAAATTCTCTTCGCCGAAAACTCCTCCCTTTTTCCTTTTACCTTCCTTCCCCCCTTACATCACAGTCAAAATTCATCTCCCGTCTCCCTTATTCAAACCCGATTCCACCGCGTCACTGTCGGTAAATCATCAATTCCACCCCTTTCACCCCCATATTTTTTTTTCGCCTACCATCCCTTTTCCAAAAATAAAATAAAAAAACACACCTAAAAGAAATTAAGAAAATCCCCAAACTATCCCCGAAGAAGGAACACAAACGAAACAATACAGATCTGATTCTATTCTCCTCCCATTTAGTAGCTACCCATTCGAACAAAATAGATTTCTTTCCCGTTCTCTCTCCGTTCTCCTCGCAGTCCTTCCTTTTCTCTTTAACCAAGTCCATTCAAGGTCAGCTTCATTTCTTACTTACTCTCTTCCCTTTTATTATCAATCAATCTCTTCCTTTTCCCTTTTTGCCCCTCTCCTCCTCGTCTCCGTCTCTTCGCGATCCTATTATTAATCATCGTTGTAAGTTAAATGCACGAAGGTGGCTGTGTTTGTTATGTTTGGCGTTTTAATTATAGATCTGGTTTTGGAATCTCTTTATTAGCTTCATTCTAGATCTTGTTCCGTTTTTGTTGTGCCTTTGCTTTAATTGATCGTATCTGCCTGCTTTACTTAATACAAGCTCACTAACCATATTTAGGTCCTCCTGTTCTCCCTTGTTTTACATTTTTTTAGGGTTTGCTTGATTGGTTTTTTGCTTGGATGAGTACATGATGGAGGAGTATTGCGTGGTGTGGTTTTTGTTTGATTTGTTGAAATTTTGTTTTGCAGGGCTGTGAACGGTAAACCGGATGGACGGAGTTGGGGGTGAGGGTGGTGCGGCGGCGGCGTCGTCGTCCCCGGTGGCGCAATGGGGACACGACGCGTGGAGGATGTACCAGTATTATCTGGATAAGACCACGCCACATACGACTTATAGGTGGATTGGGACTCTGGCGATAATGGCTATCTATTGCTTGCGGGTTTATTATGTTCAAGGGTATTATATCATCGCCTATGGCCTGGGTATCTACATTCTCAATTTGCTCATCGGCTTCCTCTCGCCTCTCGTTGATCCCGAACTTGAGCCGTCCGATGGGCCTTTGCTGCCGACAAAAGGGTCCGATGAGTTCAAGCCCTTCATTCGCCGGCTCCCGGAGTTTAAGTTCTGGTAATGAAAGTGAAACCTTGTCTGTGCATTCATGTATGGAGGTTATTATTTGGGTGCTTGGTCAGGGTTATGTCTATTGTTTATAGCCTGCCATAGTAAGTGATCTGCTATTTTTGAGAGGTTAATGATTGATACCGATAGTTCGTTGGTCTTTGATGTGTTTTATTGCTTGATTTCGATTGCTTTTTAGAATTAAATTGTTTTCCAGCGACATAAGATTGTTTGTTCTGTTAGGACGTTTCTTGTGTTTTTCTTTCCCAACAAAACTGGGCTGAGTGATGAATCCTTTCATGAGGAATAATCGTTTTGTTTGTCTGCTTAATGTTTCTAGGTACTCCTTCACCAAGGCTTTCTGCATAGCATTTGTGATGACCTACTTTTCCGTTTTTGATGTTCCTGTTTTCTGGCCAATACTGCTATGTTATTGGATTGTTCTTTTTGTCCTTACAATGAGGCGCCAAATAGCTCATATGATCAAATACAAGTATCTTCCATTCAATGTTGGGAAGCAGGTTAGCTTTGAGTTTACTCCACAGCATTTGCTCAACGAAACTGATTACTTTTAAGCTACGTGACAGATAACATATCGTTCTGGTTTCTTTTGTCTTTGACAGAAATATGGCGGTAAGAAGCCTTCAGCAAGTAGCAGTGGCTCCCGCGCAGACTGAAGCATTGCTGGTTAGATGAGGACCTATTGAGAAGAAATATGCAGACAAGAAGAAGATTGATGATAAATGATTTTTTTTTTTTGGTTTTTGGGGTACATGGATTCATGTTGTGATGGATTTGTTATGCACTTACAAGGTAAAGTTCATTGTGCCTTGGCATTTTGTGATGGCAGAATGCTGATACTGCAGAAGTGAAACTTTATTGTTCATACACTAAGAAGATTCAGCTAAGTTCTAAGGATGTTGTCTTTGTAAACCAGATGCTGTAGTATTATTAGCTCACTCTTTTTAGTTCCTTTGCTCTCTGGTAGTTCTGGAGGAAAAAAAAAATCAGTGAGGGTCCTTAGCGTAGGCTTCTGTGATACCAACACTCTTTATTGGAGGAAGGCAGTAGTGGAATATCTTTCTTTTCCAAATTGATATATTTTTTTTTCCCTTCATATTCTTATTGTATGTGTATCTGTTGTTTTTCTGGGGTTTAAGTGTTCGAATTTGATAAGCTTCTCGGCTGGAGTGGCCCAAGACTTCCTACTTTTTCCCTCCAGAGAGAATGAAGCCTGCCTGAGCTAATCTATTTCTGTCTTTGATTCAGAAATTTCCAAAGATTACATTTGCTCATGGATTATAAAGTTGCCCACTACATCCGCAATAGCATTCCTCAAAATACGGTTAATCACGGCAACTCAAATTATGCAGCAGCCTCGGGTTTAATTTGAGTTTGTAGTTGCTGCTTTTCCGGACAATGCTTTTTTTTTTAACCGCCAATGATTCCCTTAAGATGTAAATGGAATTTGTGATTAACAGTAAATTAAACCAGAAAATTATTTTATTAAATTTACAGTACATACTTTCGTATTTTTTCTAGTTTATGGAGATCTGAATTAACTCTTATTTTTTAAGTTTATGGTTAATTCTATGTTAAATTTGAAGTTAATTTAAAATGACATGTTTCTAGTTTTCTTCTCTTAGCCCAAGTAGGGATGAAACAAGTATTACCCACTATCTCATTTTTGTTGGTTTGATTACAAAAAGCCCCAATTTTTACCAATTCAATTTTCTATTCCAATTTTTACCCACTATCTAGTTTTCTTCTATTCCAATTTTCTTTTTCATATATTTTGTAATTAGTGTTAAGCAATGCCGTGCATAATTGATCAGATTGATTTACAGCTTTATTATATGCTCCAACAGGAAAAAAAGAAAACGGAGAGTAGGATTTTTTTTTTTTTTTATTTATCATCTAACACAAGTGGTACGTGACACAATCCGAGCACTTCCGTTTCCTTCCTAAGGGGAAACCCAAGAATTTAAAGAAAAAAACATCTAATTTGCAGTGATGATTAATTAAAAATTATAAAAAAGAAAAAGAAAAAAGAAAACCCTAACGGGCCGCAAGTAAGCAGTTTGGCTGCGACAATATATATAACACACCATTTGTTTAGGTTTGTCCCCTTTTCTGCCTCTCTCATCCAAGAGAGGGAGCTATCACTCAGAGAATCAAAACCCTAGGAAGCTAAAACCCCAACTGGGAAAGGAAGAAGAAGAAGAAGATGGGTAAAGTAAAGGGAAAGCATCGTTTGGATAAATACTACCATCTCGCAAAAGAGCAAGGCTACAGATCCCGTGCCTCCTTCAAGCTCGTCCAGCTCGATGCCAAGTTCGGCTTCCTCCGCTCCTCCCGCGGCGTCCTCGACCTCTGCGCCGCCCCCGGCGGGTGGATGCAGGTCGCCGTCCAGCGCGTCCCCGTGGGAAGCCTCGTCCTCGGCATCGACCTCGTGAAGATTGCGCCGATACGCGGCGCGGTCTCCATCGAGCAGGACATCACCAAGCCCGAGTGCAAGTCCAGGGTCAAGAAGATCATGGCAGACAACGGCGTCACCGCCTTCGACCTCGTCTTGCACGACGGCTCGCCCAACGTCGGTGGCGCTTGGTCCCAGGAGGCTATGGCCCAAAACTCGCTTGTTATTGATGCTGTTAGACTCGCCACGCAGTTGTTGTCTCCCAAAGGAAATTTTGTTACCAAGGTAAACAAATCAAACAAAGAGACTTCTCTGTTTTGTGTAGTTTGTTTGTGTTTGTTTAATAGAAATAATGGTTGTTGGTTTGTGTTTGTAATTAGGTTTTCAGGTCACAGGATTATAGTTCGGTCATTTACTGTCTTAATCAGGTGAGTTTGAACTTAATTTGCTTATCTCAAAATTGTGTTTGGTGATGTGTATGTGGGTTTTGGTGACTCTTGTGTTCTTTTGCAGTTATTTGAAAAGGTTGAGGTGTATAAACCGGCAGCAAGTCGATCAGCCTCTGCAGAAACTTTTGTATTGGGATTAAGGTACAAGGCTCCGGCTAAGATTGATCCACGGCTACTTGATGTTAAATATCTATTTCAGGGTGGCCTGGAAACTCAACGAAAGGTAATTGTTTTTGAGGCCTAAAGAAAGATCACCTTTTGTCTCATTGTACCATGTGTGAATTCTATTCCTGGCTTACTAATGCCAATTTGGTCGATGCAGGTGGTGGATGTGCTTAGAGAATCGAAGCAAAAGCGTCACCGTGATGGGTATGCTCTCTCAATTTACTTTTTGGCTTGCGTATTTTAACTGAGGGGAAGGCTTGCCAATGCAAATGTGAGTGTTTAACTTCAATATTATGGTTAAATTTGATTGCAGGTATGAAGATGGGCTGAGCATTGTGAGGAAGGTGTCCTCTGCTGCTGATTTCATTTGGTCTGACACTCCTCTTGAGGTCCTCGGTACAGTTACTTCCATAGCCTTTGATGATGAAGCATCTTTATCCATAAGGGATCATGCTTTGACAACAGAAGAGGTTACTTCTTTTTCCTTGACTTCCTTTGTCATTTCCAGTCCTTCCCCCTTTCCAAACTTTTATGGTGAAGTGAATTGTTGAAATATTGCTGGCCAGGTCAAATCTCTCTGTGATGATTTGCGTGTTCTCGGGAAGCAAGATTTCAAGCATCTGTTGAAGTAAGATACATGCACCGTGTTCTACAATCTCTTTGTTTCCATTTTTGTTTGTCTGCGCAGAAAATGTGTTGGATTCCGAATATGCATTTAAAAGAGATGTTATGGTGCCAAGTGAACATATATGTATGTATGCATGTATATGTGTAACACACCATTTCTGCTTATTATGGTACTCAGTTTGCTGGCTTTGAAATAAAATCTGTCTCGACATTGCATAAGTTTTGTTAATCCTCTTCTGTCTCCTAGGTGGCGGATGCAAATTAGAAAAGCTCTTTCTCCTTCTCAAAAGACTACTGCAGCTACTGCCAAAGATGGTACAGAAAAGAATGAGGAGGATGAAGATGATAAGTTACTCAACGAAATGGAGGAGTTGAGTTATGCTATGGATCAGAAAAAGAAACGAGAGAAGAAAATTGCTGCAAAAAGACGAGCTAAGGTTAGTTGCCTTTTGTCTTTGTTGTATTATTATATTGGGAATGGATCTAACAAAACACACAGAGAGTTGCATTGTATGTGGTGTGTAGTATTTCAGATTGTTATATGAAATTAGTACTTATGTGGGAGGGGGGAGAGTTTGTTCATTTTGACTGTTAAATTGTGCATGCTCTCAATCTTGCTCATCTGTTTGTGGCTGTGGCTGTGCCTTGCCTTGTTTGATATTTCAGGAGAAGTTGCGGAAAGCAACAGGAATGCAAATAGATGTACTACAAGATGATTATGTTGACCATGAATTGTTTTCTCTTTCTTCCATCAAGGTAGGGGTCCACGACTTCTTGTTAATCTTATGTACCTGTCAAATAAATTCTTATCATTTTCTGGTTTTGCAAGTGAATCACACTGCTGAAAAAAGGCTTACACTTTTGAGGGGTTAGGTTTTCTTTTTGCGGTTTTGCCTCCCCTTCTTAAAATAAGTACTCTGGGGAAAGAGACCAATGCTTTAATCTTGCAATTTTTTTAGTAAAACGGAACACATGCAACGTGAAAAAAATTTCTGGATGTTTGTGGATCATGGCACACTGCAGCATATGTCTCATCTGTAGTTGACACGCTGAAAAATTGCCTATTTGATATGTTGGTTGCAGTGTTGGGTTTCATCTGATACTATTTAATTATTCCTTAGAAAAAGAGTGGAAAAAATTATTTAGCAACAAATTTCACATTTTACCATCAAATTCTTTTAGGAGTCATATTTTGTATGGGATTTAAAATTTTGTCATATTCTGATTTTTTAATGATTTTTCTTCAGGGTAAGCGGGATCTGGCCACTGTTGGTTCTGCTGAATCTGATGATGAGAATGGTGCCTTAAGGGACAGTGAAAATGAAGAAATGAATGAAGAAAACCAGGAGGATTCCTCTAGTGATATGGACTCTGATGAGGAACGGCAAAGGTAATTCATGATTCTTTGGAGTATCATGATATACCTTCAAGAAATCCCATACTGAATTATCCTGTGTAAAATTATATATACATATTTTTTATGCTAGATATGATACCCAAATGGAAGAAATTCTGGATCAGATGTATGAAAGTTTCATGGCCAAGAAGGAAGGGAGTGCAAAGCAGCGAAAACGGGCGAGGAAAGCCTATTCTGAACTTTTAGAGGTATGAAATTATTGAATGGCCTCGCTCAGGCATGAAGCTCATTGGAAGTTGAGATATGTGTTCGTCTAGATGTCTTTTGATTTTGTTTTGGAGGCCACAATTTGCCCAGAGATCATGTAGTTAACTTTTGTTTTAGTGTTTGCATGATGGCCAATTTGTTTTGGCCATGCAGGCATTCCGGTTGCACATTAGCACATTTTGTTTATCATTGTTTCCGAATATCTTTCGGTATTGTATAATTACTTAATCTTTTTGACCGTGCAGGGTGATGACAATGGTGATACTATTCAGTCTGATTATGATTCTGATAAAGACCAGATAGATCATGAAGCAAATCCGCTAGTCATCCCACTTGATGATGGGGAAATGCCAACGCGGGAGGAGATTACAAACAAGTGGTTTAGTCAAGATATTTTTGCCAAAGCAGTAGAGGAGGGAGATTTGGCAAATTATCACAGTGAAGACGAAATACAAGTAGATGACAAGAAGGAAAAGCTACTCATTCCTGAAAAGAAAGTAAATAATCATGTGGGCCCCAATCATACTCAACCCCGGTCTTCCAAGGCAGAAGATGATTTTGAGATTGTCCCTGCTCCGGCTACAGACTCTAGTGATTCTTCGTCAGATGATTCTGATGATGAAGATATCGACACAAAGGCTGAGGTATTGGCTTATGCAAAGAAGATGCTGAGGAAGAAGGTAAGAGAGCAGATAATTGATGATGGCTATAACAAATACATGTTTCATGACGAGGGATTGCCAAGCTGGTTTATAGAGGAAGAAAAAAGGCACCGCCAACCAATCAAACCGATAACCAAGGAGGAGATTGCAGCGCAGAAAGCAATGTTCAAAGAAATAAATGCTCGGCCTGCTAAGAAAGTGGCTGAGGCCAAGGCTCGAAAGAAGCGAGTAGCTATGAGGAAACTTGAGAAAGTCCGCAAGAAGGCAAATGCTATATCAGATCAAGCTGATATCTCTGATCGTTCGAAGAGCAAGTTAATTGATAAACTCTACAAGAATGCTGCACCTAAGAGACCCAAGAAGGAATTTGTGGTTGCAAAGAAAGGTGTTGCAGTCAAGGGTGGCAAGGGGAAGGTTGTGGTTGACCGGCGGATGAAAAAGGACGCCAGGACACGTGGTATGGGTAGGCATGGAAAAGGAGGTTCAAAGAAGGGTAAGAATGCAAAGGCACAGAGGGGCAAAGGATCTTCTGTAAAGGGTTCGGCCAAGAAAGGAAAGAAGTGAAATAAGTGAGGGCAGAAGATGGGCCTAATCTTTCTAAATGAAAATTTGAAGAAATGAAGAAATTATATCTAGTAAATTAAGTTCTTTTGGAAATTAAGTTATGGAATTGCTTGAAAAATTTTGCAGTGATTTTTGAATTTTTTTGGAATATGTGACGCAACTGTATTGCAGTAATACCCGAGATAGAGAACTGTTTGTACTGTGAGCATTTTAGATATAAGCTGCGTAAAATGATTCGTTGTGTTCTTCTGCAAATAGTAATTGTCCTCTAGGATCAACTAGGGTGCGTTAATGCCTTCCAACTTCCAAGCATCATAAAAATTATGCTGCTTGGTGGTTCTTTGCTTTAATCAAATCCAGTAGTAGAGATGCAATTGATCCAACGCAGAAATAAGTAGACTGGTTTAACGAAGTAAGGTTTCTGTGGGCGGGCACATATATGTGACGGAATCCCACATCGGAAAGGAAGGGGAAGGTCTTGGGCCATATATACAGGGGTGTTGCACACCTCACTAGGTTGACCTTTTGGGGAGAGGGTAATGACCCCATGACAAGTGGTAGCGGAGCCGACCCGACCCAACTCCGATGTCACGCCAAGCGCTCCGTGGGGACGGAGTAGGCAGGGTGCCCGGTTGACGGGGGCGTCGTCGGATTCGATGAGGGAGAATGTGACGGAATCCCACATCGGAAAGGAAGGGGAAGGTCTTGGGCCATATATACAGGGGTGCTGCACACCCCACTAGGTTGACCTTTTGGGGAGAGGGTAATGACCCCGTGACAAGTGGTAGCGGAGAGGGTAATGACCCCGTGACAAGTGGTAGCGGAGCCGACCCGACCCCACTCTGATGTCACGCCAAGCGCTCCGTAGGGACGGAATAGGCAGGGTGCCTGGTCGACGACGAGGGCGTCGTTGGATTCGGTGGGGGAGAATGTGACGAAATCCCACATCGGAGAGGAAGGGGAAGGTCTTGGGCCATATATAGAGGGATGCTGCACATTCCACTGGGTTGACCTTTTGGGGAGAGGGTAATGACCCCGCTACTAGTACATTTGATCATTTATTTAAGGTAAATGCTGTGACTGAATACGTTCCAAGATGGAAGTATCAAGACGAAGAGAAGAGAAGGTAGGAGAAGCAAGGGTAGTAGGAGATATTTTTTATTTCATAACCTATTTCCAAACAGGAAAGGTGTACGTATTGATATAGTAGCCACTAGGGATGGCAATCGGGTAAGGTCAGGTAGGGTAAGCAAGACCCAGACCCGGACCCTTAATCAAATCGGGTAGGGTAAAGTTCTATTTTTTTGCCCAACGGGTAATACGGGTCTGGGTAAGGATATACCCGCTAAGTACAAATCAAGTTCTAATTTTATAAAAAATCTTACAATTATTAAATAAGCATTGATGAAATATTTTCCAAGTTCAAGCATAAAAAATTTAAAAATAACAAGAAGTCCAAAATTTTAAAGTAGCATGTAACTTTTCTCAACTTAAAATCCAAATAATCTTTTATTTCTTAATCTCCATCCTCTTCTCTACTAAGATCAACATATATTTTTCTAAAAAAAAGTTAATATTATTAAATAATATAAAAATAAGAATCTTATAATAAGTTAAAAATATAAATTAATATTGAATGCTTATTTTCTTATTCCATATTATTATCATAAATAATTGTAGGATAGTTATAAATTAATGTTCCTTTTAAGACAAAGAAAAATTATAATAACATAATATTAGTTTAGAGTTGTAGAGCACGAAATTTCAATAGAACTAAGAGGAGGTGAACCAAATTTCAATAGAAAAAGAAGAGGAGGTGAGTGGAAAAGAATTGAAGAAACAAAAAAAAGAAACTCAAGTCGATTTTTAGAATATTATAATGGATAGGGTCTAACGGATAGGGTAAAACCTAGACCCTTACCCAGACCCAGACCCTACCCAGACCCGGTCAACTCGGGTCCGGGTAATACCCTACCTTTTTTTACCCGGTCAAAGTCGGATAATACCCTACCCATAAAAGCTGGTTTCAAGTGGGTATCGAGTAGACCCGGAAAAATTGCCATCCCTAGTAGCCACACTCCCATTAGCGTTAACTAGCCACATATGACTAGAGTACAGACAGACTAACAAAAGTACATGGTACAATGATCGAAACATACCAACACACGGGTAAATACTAAATTGAACGACAAGGCAAATGAGTTTAGTGCAACAACTATAAAGTAAACGACCAGTCACCCCAAATTACTCTGCATCAGATTTGTCTCTCAGACAAACTGATTGAGGAACTCGTCCACTGTAGTGTATTTGACATCAGGGTATAGCTCCGAAGCTTCTACTCCAAATGATGGTTCAATCTCAAAGTTGATATGGTCTCCCTTCACGAACGCAGAATGTCCAATTGACAATAGTAGCGCATCCATGGGAACAACAGTTTCTGCACAAAAAGAAAAGGGGGAAACAAACAACTCCAGTTGAGCCATGGAAACTTGATAGATTTAAGTAATTAATCTAAATACGTTATCTGGAACTGCAAAAGATTAATGGCTAC
The DNA here is from genome assembly GCA_028386065.3 of Turnera subulata. NCBI lineage: Eukaryota > Viridiplantae > Streptophyta > Magnoliopsida > Malpighiales > Passifloraceae > Turnera > Turnera subulata. Next base: position 30,535 of record JAKUCV010006827.1, on the reverse strand, counting down.
TACTATAAGGAAAATCAAAGAAGTATATATATATAGCTCAAGAACTCATACCCTGTATGTTCTTGAGCAGTTGCTCCTCCGGGACGTAGACTCTTTCGAGTGTCTTCCCAATCTTCTTCTCCCACAAGGAGACAAGATCATTGAAGGAGATGGTGTTGGGTGGGGGCTACAGGGTTTTGTTCAATGTTCTTGGATCATCCACGGCCCTGATTGTATAAGCAGCAATGCCATTTTCCTCGTTGAAAACAGCTGCAACATCAAAACATATATCAGGTTAGTTAACCCAAAACCAACCAAATTGTAGGCCAAAAAAAAAAAAAAAAATTAAAAGAAGAAGAAGAAGAAGAAGAAATGTGTACACCTTTTGGGTTTCCATCGCCCAAGATGACAACCTTGTCTCTTGGAGGAACTGAAGCCCCGGGCTGGTTCAAAGAAGGAAGGAAGTAACCAGCAAAGAAATTGGACACCACGTAAGTGTATGGAATCCCTGCTGCTTCAATGGTGCGGCGAATCTTAGCCTTAGTTGCAAACATCGTCTTTGCTGGATCGACGGCATGCTCGCGATCCACGTCATTCCCAAACTCTGATGGAGAAAACCTCTGCATACACACAAACCAACATACGATATTCCCATGTTATTACGTCAACTCAGTCCTACAAACTAAGCTGAAACTCGTTGCTTTATTTTTTTTTAAAAAAAGAACGGCGATATACTTATTAGTATTACTGATAATAAAAGGTTAAAGTCACAAGTCTAAAACTACACATTAGCCATCTAATTTTTTTTTTTCTGAATACATTGGCAATTTAACATTCTAAAAATATTAGATTGTCCACTCCATCGTCGTCAATATATCGCGTGAGATCGCTCCTCCAAATACAAAACCATGTTCTTTTGCTATAGTGACCTTTTTTTTTTCCTTTTCCTTTTATTTATTTGATCTTTTTTATTTTTCTTTTCTGAATTTTCCCATCTTTTCCCATATTTTTTCTCACTTTCTAGTTTCTTTTAGATTTTTTTTTTAATTTTAAAACCCTACAGGCATATCAATTTGTTCGAAAAAAATTAAGTGGCAAAATAGTTTTTAAGAAGTGCTAAAAGCAACTAAACAAAGCACACCACCACCTTAATGTTTCCTGCTTCTTTAATGGCATCGATGATCTTTACTTGATCACCTAACAAAACAAGACCCAAGGAGGAGATCACGACATCAACCTGCTTTATCGCCTTCACCAAACTCTCGTGATCAAACAAATCTCCCTGCACCGATAAGAAAAAAATGAGACCAAAGTTCTACACTAATAATTAACACAAACAGATAAAGTTCAAAACTTCACATGGAGGACATTGACGCCCAGGCTCTTGAACTTGTCGATGAGGGCAGATTTTGCAGGGTTGGAGAGGGTGGCCTCACTCACGAGAAGGAAAGTAGGGTGGCCAGCTTTGGCGCTGGCTTCCACTATGAATTTACCGATGTACCCTGTTCCTCCGATGAACAGAATCTTGCTCTTCTCACCCATGGAAGCAGAGTGTTTGATTGATTATTAGGAAGACAAAAAAAAGTTAGTGAGACAACTTGGAAAAGGGAGCCAAGGAAGGTAGTAGGATGGGAAGTGAACGGAATAATGAGTTTCTTTATAAGGGTGAGGGTGCAAACTGTGGCGGATGGATTTGTCAAGATTGGAATAGCGGGTGTGCCCATTCTGATTTGATGGGTGTGTGTGGAGAAGATCACATCTCCGTTCCATTGTGACAAAGGAGTGAATATAATGCATGTCAAGATTCGTGGCATAACAAGATTTTGCATGAGATAGTATCACAAAGGAAGATTTTCTTTGTCCAATTATTAAAACAATAAGGCATGCAAGGGTTGGAGACTTAGTTGGCAGATATTTTGTGAGGACCCGGACTAAATCAATCCCTTTGGTCTCCTCACCTTATTCGTGTCAAATGAAGTCGCCACCCTGATTTTATCACTTGGAAAAATTCGGGGAAAAACTTTTTAGGCATCACTTCGATTAGGGAACAAATTATAATGGACTGATCTAGCGTACCCGAGATTGCTGGACTCGGGGTTTCGTCACAGGTAGAAAGGTGCTAGGCACCCCACCCGTACTGGGGTGAAATCTTGTGCAATAATTGATTCAAATATGTATGTCTTGTGAATAGTGTGCAAATGTGGAACCAAGGGAGATAAATAACTGAAAATTAAAAAGAAAGGGGAGAGAAGAAGATTTGGCTTGAATCTCCACCACTAGAGACCACCTACGCACCCCGGCGATCGGGTTCAAAGCTCACGTAGTTCTTACATGGCATCAATGTCAATCATATCATCATAGCAACAACATGCATCTGAACACATCAAAATAATAGAATTAAAAAGAGATCAAGAACTTACTTCTTGTAGATCCTTCTTCGTTCTTCGTGTCTTCGGGTTATAGACCGCGTACACAAGCTTTCCTCCTCTTAGTTCTACCTTGATCAGCCTCTAATCCTTTGTCTTCATGCTTCTAGATGCTTGACGCCATAAGAATTTTGCCAGAATAATAATAGGAAAAGTGTTTGAGAGCTTGGAGAATTAGAGTTTTTCCAAGCCTTAGGCTTCTAAGAGTGTGTGTAGACAATTTCAAGACTCTAATTTTTTGGACCTTTTGGAAGTGAATAGGAGGGTCCTATTTATAGAGTTCTGGAGTGCAAAGGTCGTGGACCTCATCAATGGTCGGGATTCTTGTTAAAAATCCGACCAAAAATGCGTAGGATCGTCATAATGGTAAAAAATCTAAGATTTTTTGCGTAACAATGACGCATGACCGCCGGTGCTGGGCGGTCATCTCGACATGACCGCCGACACCCGACGGTCCTCCGTGCATGGCCTCCCAGGGCCTGGCAGTCATCGCGAGATGGCCGCCCCGGTCCGAGTTACTGTACTCGTTTTTTCCTTTTTTGGCTCCCAATCCCATCGATTCCGGTCTTGATTGATCTTTCCGTGCGAATCAAAGATTACCAGACCAGAATATACTCATTTCTTGATTACTACTCCTCCAGATTCACCCCAATCAACATTAATACACCCAAATCTACTCAAATTAACACTCTTTTACCATATTCTCACATTTCACATAAAAGGTAATTTTGATTATGATTTTTCACGAAAATCAAAGCCTAAATGGACTGTAAGAAATGTGTTCCTGATGGGCTACATTCTTGTGGGCTCCCCTATTTTACTAATTAAACCTCTAATATATTATAAATCCAAAATTAAGTCATCTAATTAATCTTGAGTTAGAACACACTATAAAGTCCAATTTAATAAAAGACTTGGTTGATCAAATTTAGGTGTTCACACAACTTTATCAAATAGTCTATGACACCGTCCTATACTATGGCTACATAAGAAATATCTAAATATTAGTATTTCTGTTTCTCAAGTTCAATTCACTTTGGTGGATTCTTATGATTTTGAGCTTAAATACTTCTTTTTCTAATCTTTTCTTTTTTCTCAAGTGGTGATGATTTATATCTCTAAAATTATTATTGAGGGTGAGTATTATAACCATTGTTATCAAATCCGGACCGGCCCGACCGGTTGAACTGGGTAACCGTGATCCGGAGACAAATCCAGATTTTTTATCCCTCCGGGTTGTATCCTCCAAAAAACTGGCCGGGTCATGACGGGTTCTCCGGGTTTTCTGGTTTTATTGATATGTTTATGGTTTTTTCGGGGTCAAAAGTCAAAGATTTCAAAAAAATATATTGGTCAGACCATGATCAGACCTTTGGGTGAACCTTTATTAAAAAATTTATATATTTTTACTATTATTTCTAATACCAGTCAGACCCGATTGGACTCCGGTTAGATCTCTAAAACCACGACCCGACCACTGAAACGGGTCAATGGCCGGGCCGTGTTTAATAACCTTGATTATAACCCAATATTTGAGGTGATGGTTAGCTGTATCTTTAAATATTTTGGTTATCCCACAAAGATTTGTTTATGCCTAATTAATCTTCATGTTCCGGCATTAAAGTAAGTAGGTTAGTTATTTAGGGTTGTAGGAGGACAATGATGGCTAGAAAGTTCATTTTTTTTTTGAACCAAGCTAGAAAGTTCATTGAAGCTAAGATTTTGATGTTGGTGTTTTTTTGTCTTAAAAAAGAGAGTAGAGGAATCAGGGAGAGGTCCTCAAAGGTGGTGAAGATTGTGACACAAGGAAATCGTGCCTAACTGGGGTCTCACGGGATGGGTTCAATATCGTTTAACTAATTTTTGCATAAAAAATCTATGTTTCTTGTTTAAGTTGAATTCACTAACTTCCACAGGTGTTCTTTCCAATCTCCCCGACACATCAAAATCATATGCTGCAAACAAAATTTCATTCTTTAACGTATCTTTCACACAATCCTCGCCCACTGCAACTCTACAACTTTTCTAATTTCGTCACTGACGTGTAATTATCTCATGAGGAAGCAGTGCATCAGCCAAAATCTTATCATCTCCTTTCTTAACATCCTCCAGGTACCTATTAATAACCAGAAAAACCGGGTACAGCTCACACGGTTGTACCAAAATTATGAAAACCAGCCGGTTCAAAGTGATTAGTTGTAAACACAGTTTTTTTTTTTTTTTTTCCATCGACTGGACCAGTGCGTGCCTTGCTAATAGGCGTTCTATCGTCTGGTCCATAATAACATTGCTCAAAACGAAAGAAAATTTTGAAAGAGGAATGCGAGTATGGGACTATGGAAATGTGATTGGCGTCCACATTTGAGTTTATACTACCCTAAAAACCAAATACACAGAAGATCGAAAATATACTACCCTATTTGACCCCTAACCTGGAAAACAGGCATCTGGAAACAACATAATTTGGCTCTACAGCACTTGACCCGTAATGGTTTGCTTTATCAACATTAGACGGCATCACTGGTTAGTACCAATTCAGTCAAGCGAAAGGCAAATTTTCGTATTCCTAGTATCTAATTGTCGATTTAACATAAAACATACCAAGCGAAAGGAATCAAACATTAAACTCCATTCCAAAAGTGAATCTAGACGTGTCATAGACAATTTAAAACCACTACACTACAACGACAAACATAGAAATTGAAACCAATAACGCTCGAAGATACAGATTTATCAACAATAAATTATGGGATCAGGAAAAGATGAAAGACAATTTTAAGCCTTCTTTCTTGGATTAACAGTTTTAAGTCTTAAAATAATCCTGCCATCGAATAAAAAGATGAAGTACTTCGCCTTTCAATCGACTAATTCTGCCATGTCTGATTCAAATATATCAGATCAAACGCGAAATAGGATGAATGGCTCTAGCGAATTACTACACCTCATAACAAGAAAGCCTCACATATTGAACAGAGGCAATGCATTAGAGCCAAGAAAGTAAGTCACCAAACAAAAAGGAAAGGTATCACTTTGTATACTGTTGATGATTACTTCCTGCAACATCTAGAACAATCCTCTAAAAAATCTGAGAGCATTAAATAAAAATCAGCATAAAGTTCAAGATTTTTATGTAAATTTTTAATGATTATCTAGAAAAATCTATTAGCATATCTAGGATTAGTTAAGATATTCTCTAAGCATTAAATGATTATCTAAAATAATCTTAAAGAAAAGTTAAGATATTTTGTAATGTTAAGTCGGTGATGTAACTATAAATATAGTCTTGTAATAAAATACAAGCGTGCAATTTTAAGAATAAAACGTCTGCTCCTCCCTTGTTTCTTTAACTCCCCTGTTTTTTCCTCTCCTCTGTTTCCTTTGTTTCCCATCTAGTCCTTGTTCTTTTATTTTTTTTTCATAACCAAACACTCACATAAACTCTTCTCAATTACACCTTTCCTATAATTTTTTTTTCCTTCAATTGGTAGCGGAGCCCCCTTATTCTTAAGGGACCATAAACCCCAAAACACAATACTCATAAATTCAGCCTTCCTATAACTTTTAAAAAATCCATCTTCTCAATCTTTCATGATGTCAAGAAATTTCACAGTACCAACACCACCTGTGTTTACAGGTGAAAATTTTCAAACTTGGGCTGTGAAGATGAAGGCTTATCTTCAAGCTTATGGCTTATGGGAGGTTGTTGATGTTGGTGTTAAACCAACTCCACTCTCAGAAGAAGCCACTACAAATCAAATCAAGCAATACAACGAAGAAATTGCAAAAGGTTATCAAGCTTTGTTTGCAATTTTTTCGTTGGTGTCCGAAGAAATTTTTACAAGAATTATGGCTTGTCAAACTGCCAAAGAAGCTTGGGATAAGTTAAGATGGAGTTTTTGGGAAGCAAAAAATCAAGGCAGATGCAAGTCCTCAATCTCAGACGCGAATTTGAGTTTTTGAGGATGGAGGAGGCTGAGTCTCTCAAAGAATTTTCTGATAGGTTGATGAAAATTGTCAACCAAATCAGACTTTTGGGAGAAGATCTTCCAGACAAGAGGGTAGTTGAGAAGGTATTGGTGAGTCTTCCGGAGAGGTTTGAATAAAAAATCTCCTCATTGGAAGAATCAAAAGACTTGTCTGAAATAACTTTGCAAGAGCTTGTTCATTCTTTACAAGCTCAAGAGCAAAGGAGAGCACTCAGGCAGGGAATTGAAGCAGAGGGAGCTATGAATGTTAAATATAAAAACAAGCATCAGTTCAGCACCAACAATCAAAAGCAAGTTGCGGAGAAAAAGGGAAAGCAAAAGAAGTACAATGTCGGCACCAAATTTGGTCAGAAGAAACAATTTCCAGCTTGTTCTTTCTGCAAGAAAACAAATCATTCGGAGAAATATTGTTGGTTCAGACCTGATGCACTTTGCAAAAATTGCAAAAAGACAGGCAATGTTGATAAAGTATGCCAACTAAAGAAGCAGCAGCAGGATCAACAGGCTCAACGTGTTGAAAACCAACAAGAAGAAGCACGAGAAGAACAACTATTTGTTGCATCATGTTATACAACAACAAGGAGCGGTGATTGGCTCATTGACAGTGGTTGCACACACCACATGAATCACAAGATAGATGCTTTTTCAGACTTGGATGAGTCTTATCTTTTAAAGGTCAAGATAGGGAATGGAGACTACATCGATGTCAAAGGTAAAGGTACTGTTGCAGTTGAGACTCCATTAGGTACCAAATTTATTCCTACAGTTTTATATATTCCCAAGCTTGATCAGAATTTATTGAGTGTGGGACAATTACTTGAGAAAAATTATTCGTTGATATTTAAAGATAATTCCTGCACTATATATGATGCTGCAAACAACAAGATATTTTCTGTTGGCATAAAGGACAAAAGTTTCTCATTAAATTTGAGGAACAATAATGCTCATTCATATGCAAGCACAATTGATATGACCTCTCTTTGGCATAAAAGGTTAGGTCATGTCAATTATATTTCTTTAAAAAATCTTCATGCTAAGGAATTAGTACATAACAAGCCTGCTATTGGAGAATGCTCTGCTGTTTGTGAGGTCTGTCAATAGGGAAAGCAATCAAAATTGCCATTTCCGCTCAACAAAGCTTGGAGAGCCTCAGAAAAACTACAATTAGTCCATACAGATGTTTGTGGACCAATGAAAGTACCTTCTTTGGGAGGCTGCAGGAATGTTAAGTTTGATGAAAATGCATCCTGGAATTGGCAAAATTCTAAGGATGATCATCAACCTTCTCAAGTCTTGTCCCAACAAATAAATCAAGAAGATGAAGAGTCTGAAGAAGAAGAAGAGACAGTTAGAGGCACTAGAACTCTTGTTGATATATATCAGAGATGTAATGTTGCTGTTCTAGAGCCCACAACTTATGAAGAAGCAAGTAAAATTTCTGGATGGAGAGATGCAATGCAGGAGGAGATAAATATGATAGAAAAGAATCAGACTTGGTGTTTGGTTGATAGACCAAGTCACAAAAATGTCATTAGAGTTAAATGGGTTTACAGAACCAAGTTGAATGCTGATGGTTCTGTGAATAAGCTAAAGGCTAGGTTGGTTGTGAAGGGCTACTCTCAGCAGTTTGGAGTAGACTTTACTTAAACTTTTGCTCCAGTGGCAAGGCATAATACAATCAGACTTTTGCTAGCCTTGGCTGCCCAAAAAGGTTGGAAAATCTTCCAGTTAGAAGTAAAATAAGCCTTTCTTAATGGCTTTCTTAAGGAAGAGATTTATGTTGAGCAGCCTCAAGGTTTCGTTGTCAAAGACAGTGAAGAAAAAGTCTACCTCCTCAAAAAAGCTCTATATGGCCTGAAACAAGCTCCTAGAGCCTGGTACACAAGGTTAGACGAGTATCTTATCCAACTTGGTTTTCAAAGGAGCAAAAATGAAGCCACTCTATATGTGAAAGCAACAAAATTAGATTTGTTGATTGTCTCTTTATATGTTGATGACTTGCTAGTCACACGAAACAATCCAAAGCTTGTGAAGCAATTCAAAGTGGAGATGAGCAGAGTATTTGAGATGACTGATTTGGGCGAGATGGCATATTTTCTTGTCATGGAAATATGCCAAACTGAAGGAGGAGTCTTCATAAGCCAGTGGAAGTATGCATTGGAAATTCTAAAGAAGTTCAAGATGCTTGATTGCAAGCCAGTTAGTACACCTTTGGCTTTGAATGAGAAGTTAAGCAAGGAAGACGGTTTTGAAAAAGCCGATGCTTCTCAGTACAGAAGTTCTCAGTACAGAAGTTTGATAGGCTGCCTCCTATACCTCACAGCAACCCGACCAGATATTATGTTTGCTGCTAGCTTACTTTCTAGATTCATTCATGCTCCTAGTGAGTTACACTTCAAGGCAGCAATACGGGTGCTAAGATATATCAAAGGCGGTGCTGATTTTGGCATTTGGTTTCAGTAGAAACAAGAGATTAAGCTTCATGGATTTTCTGACAGCAACGGGGCTGGTTCTCAAGACGATATGAAAAGCACATCAGGGTACCTATTCGCCCTTGGTACTGCTGTTTTCTCTTGGAATTCCAGGAAATAAGATATTGTTGCTCAGTCCATTGCAGAAGCTGAATATATAGCAGCTGCTGGTGCTGTCAACCAAGCAATTTGGTTGAGAAAAATATTGCATGATCTCAAGGAATATCAAGAAGAAGCTACCGAGATTATGGTGGACAATCAATCTGCAATAGCAATATCTAAAAATCCAATGTTTCATGGCAGGACAAAACATATGAAGATCAAGTTTCACTTCATCAGGGAAGTGCAGCAAGCCAATGAAGTTAGTCTTGTCCATTGCAATTCTGAAAATAAACTAGCTGATATTTTGACAAAAGCAACTGGGCTGGTTCTCATGACGATATGAAAAGCACATCAGGGTATTTGTTTTTCCTTGGTACTGCTGTTTTCTCTTGGAATTCCAAGAAACAAGACATTGTTGCTCAGTCCACTGCTGAAGCAGAATATGTAGCAACTGTTGCTGCCATCAATCAAGCAATTTGGTTGAGAAAAATGTTGCAAGATCTCAAGGAATTTCAAGAAGAAGCTACCGAGATCATGGTGGACAATCAATCTGCAATAGCAATATCCAAAAATCCAGTCTTTCATGGCAAGACAAAGCATATGAAGATCAAGTTTCACTTCATCAGAGAAGTGCAGCAAGCCAATGAAATCAGTCTTGTTCATTGCAATTCTGAAAATAATCTAGTAGATATTTTGACAAAAGCATTGCCCAAAGAAAGATTTGAGAAGTTTAGAGATGCTCTGGGAATTTGTAGCAAGAAATCAAGGAGGAGTGTTGAAGCATGATTACTTCCTGCAACATCTAGAACAATCCTCTAAAAAATATCAGCATAAAGTTCAAGATTTTTATGTAAACTTTCAATAATTATCTAGAAAAATCTATTAGCATATCTAGGATTAGTTAAGATATTCACTAAGCATTAAATGATTATCTAGAATAATCTAAAAAAAAAGTTAAGATATTTTGTAATGTTAAGTAGGTGATGTAACTATAAATATAGTCTTGTAATGAAATGCAAGCTTGCAATTTTAAGAATAAAACGTCTGCTCCTCCCTTGTTTCCTCCCTTGTTTCTTTAACTCCCCTGTTTTTTCCTCTTCTCTGTTTCCTTTGTTTCCCATCTAGTCCTTGTTCTTTTATTTTTTTTCAAAACCAAACACTCACATAAACTCTTCTCAATTACACATTTCCTATAATTTTTTTTTCCTTCAATACAAATTACAACAGTTCAGTCCACGCAGTGCTGAAAAAGTGATATAACTAAGGGTAAAAGATGCGGGTAATCTTTCAAAATGAAAATTTAAAAAAATGGAGAAATTTTCTCTAATAAATTAAGTTTCTTTGGATCAAAGGCGGTGCACTCTTTCGTGGTAGGGATTGTAACTAAGTTATGGGATTGCTTGAAAAATTTTGCAGAACTTTTTGGGAATGTGACGCAACTGCAGTAATAAACCCCGCTGGAAAACTGTTTGTACTGTGAACATTTTAGATACAAGCTTCATAAACTGATTCGCTGTGGTCTTCTGCAAATAGAAATTGTTCTCTAGGAACAACTCATGTGTTCCAGGCATCATGAAAATTATGAAATTATGCTTCTCGGTGGTTTTCTACTTTAATCAAATCCAGTGGTAGGAGTGCAATTGATCCAGCGCAGAGATAACTAAACTAGTTTGACGAAGTACGTTATCTGCGGATACAGAGTTCGAGAAGTCCTGCATATTGTCTAATCCCGGAACAAATCACAGCTATGACCGAAGCTATGAGCACCAAGATAATAGGGAAAATGAAGCATGGAGAGAACAGTACTGAATTCAACTTCACAAAATGCAATGATCATTAGTAATATTTAAAAGATAACCATCAATCTCCCTGCACACTATGAGCTTTTAAGGTTTCAAGCCCGAGACTGCGACTAGTACATTTGATCATTTATTTAAGGCAAATGCAGTGTCCACAGATGATTCTCTCTCAGACAAACTGATTAAGGTACTCATCCACGGTAGTGTATTTGACATCAAGGTATAGCTCCGAAGCCTCCACTCCAAATGATGGTTCGATCTCAAAGTTGGTATGATCTCCCTTCACGAACACAGAATGTCCAATTGACAGTATCACATTCAAGGGAACAGCAGCTTCTGCACAAAAAGAAGAAGAAAAGAGGGAACCAACTCCAGTTGAGCCATGGAAACTTGATAGATTTAATGTAATTAATCTAAATACATTATCTGAAACAGTAAAAGATTGAAGACTACTACTATATGGAAAATCAAACGAAGTATTATAGCTCAAGAACTCATACCCTGTATGTTCTTGAGCACTTGCTCCTCCGGGACATAGACCCTTTCGAGTGTCTTCCCAATCTTCTTCTCCCACAAGGAGACAAGATCATTGAAGGAGATGGTGTTCGCTGGGGGCCTAATGTACAGGATTTTGTTCAATGTTCTTGGATCATCCACGGCCCTGATTGTATAAGTAGCAATGTCATTTTCCTCGTTGAAAACAGCTGCAACATCAAAACATCAGCAGATTAACCCAAAATCAACCAAATTATAGGCAAAACATTCTTCCCAAAAAAATAAAGAAAAAAAAAGAAATGTGATTACCTTTTGGATTTCCATCTCCCAAGATGACAACCTTGTCTCTTGGGGGAGCTGAAGCCCCTGGCTGGTTCAGGGAGGGAAGGAAGTAACCAGCAAAGAAATTAGACGACACGTAGGTGTATGGAATCCCTTCTGCTTCAATGGTGCGGCGAATCTTGGCCTTGGTTGCAAATGCTGTCTTTGCTGGTTCAACGGCATGCACACGATCCACGTCATTCCCAAACTCTGATGGAAAAAACCTCTGCATACACAAACAGACATTCCCATTTACTACATCAGCTCCAACGGGAGTCCTATATAGTCCTACAGGCTAAGCTTAAACTCATTGCCTTCCTTTAACAAAGAGATGTACGAGAACGTTTGCTACTAATATAAAAAAATTAATGGCCAAACAGAGCTCATTACCTTGATATTTCCGGCTTCTTTAATGGCATCGATGATCTTGACTTGATCACCTAACAGAAGATGGCCCACGGTGGAGATCACCACATCAACCTGCTTAATCGCCTTCACCAAACTCTCATGATCGTACAAATCTCCCTGCACCCACAACAAAAAAAAATGAGACCGAAGTACTAATAACTAACACAAACAGATAAAGTTCAAAACTTTACATGGAGGACATTGACGCCCAGGCTCTTGAACTTGTCGATGAGGGCAGATTTTGCAGGGTTAGAGAGGGTTGCCTCTCTCACGAGCAGGAAAGTAGGGTGGCCAGCTTTGGCGCTGGCTTCCACTATGAATTTGCCTATGTACCCTGTTCCTCCGATGAACAGAATCTTGCTCTTCTCAGCCATGGAAGCAGAGTGTTTGATTAAGTAGAAAGACAAAAAGCGTCCAAACTTGAAGAGGCAGCCAAAATAGGGTGGGATGGAGACTGATGAACGGCTTATTTATAAGGGGAGGGTCCCAAATGTGGCAGATGGATTCGTCAGGTTTGAAATGGCGGGTGGGCCCATTCTAATTTGATGGGTGTTTATGTTTTTGGGGGGATATCACAGCTATGTTCAAGTGGGTAGGTTAGTCATTTAGAGGGGTGTTGTTGGATGATGATAATATAATAGCTAGAAAGTTCATTGAAGGTAAAGATTTTGACGGTAGCTAGTGGGTAGGTGTTTTTTGGGCAGAAAAGGAAGGGAAGAGTGTTCAAAACAGGAGAAAAGTTTAGGAAGGAATGGATGGGAAGTATGGGGCTGGAAATGTGTCTGGTGGAGCTTAATGCGTCCAAGTTCATTTTGTTCTCTTGTTTTGTTTGAATGTAATTGTCTTATTCCTTGCTTCAAATTTTTTATTTTGATTCTCTTAAACATATACTATGTCAAAGCGTAATGAGTCAAACATTAAACTCCATTCCAAAAGTGAATCTAGACGTGTCATAAGCAAATATGAAACCAATGACCATCAAAGACAGAGATTTATCAACAATAAATTATGACGAAAAGATGAAAGACATTTTTTAAGTCTTCCTTTCTCGGATTAACAATTGTAAGTCTTAGAATAATACTTTCATCGGATAAAAAATTGAAGTACTTCCCCTTTCAGTGGATGAAACCTGCCATGTCTACTTCAAATATATATCAGATTAACCCCGAGATAGGATCAATGGCTCCAGGAATTACTATACCTCCCAACAAGAAAGTCTCACAGATTGAAGAGAGGCAAATGCAATGTAGTTGAGCCAAGAAAGAGATTCACAAGTGAGAAGAACTATACCAATGCCCTCCCAAACAAAAAGGAAAAGGATCACTTTTGTATACAAAATACAATAGTTCAATCTACGCAGTGCTGACTGCTGAATAGTCAATCATCTTTCAGCTCCAAGGACTGCATTCTCTGCTGTGTCAATTGCTGCTTTTTAACAGTTAAAGCAGCTTCAGCAAAAAAAATTTTCACAGTAACACAGAGAGAAACGGGCTGCATGGCAGATTCGGTCCAATTCTTACACTAAGGTCTCCAAGAATTCACTGATTGTAGTGTATTTCAGCTGTGGATACATTGTTGTGCCCTCAATTCCACCCGAAGTCTCAATGTCAAAGTATGTGTGATCTCCTTTTACAAAGACAGAGTATATAAAAATCAATTGCATGTTGTCAGGATATGGAGTCTCTGCAATGCGAAAGAAAAGGCATGACTTAGATCAATGCCAAGTAAAATGTAAGGACAAGTTTAATCAGGTGATATATCTCCAATGGCTAGCAAATGTATTGTGTAGCTACCAGCGTCCGAATAAGATGAATGTCAAGTAAAATGTTAGGACAAGTTTAATCAGATGATATATCTCGAATGGCTAGCAAATGTATTCAATATGACGGAGTTCTTGATTTGCTGTCAAGATCTCACTCATGATTCATGTGATGGTAATGACTCCCATCTTTTTATGACAATGAAATCTAATTCAAATTGTATAGTGATCTTCCAAGTGCTGCCTTCGAAATAAATTACCCACGAATTATAATTTGGTGCTCTAGGAAAGCATGCAGAACAGAGAGACCAAGGCACCTTTTATTCTTGTAAGAAGCTCAGCTTCCGGTACATAGATCTTTTCAAGTTTTTGCCCAATCTTACTCTCCCAAATCTCGACCAACTCGTCCATAGAATAAACATTTCCTGGGGGCCTCAAGTATAACACTTTATTCAGTGTTCGGGGATCATCCATTGCACATATGGTGAAGGCAGCAACATCTTGTTCATTGACAAAGACACCTGCAAATAATGTAGATGAGAAAAGCAGCAATTGCAGTATTTCCTAGGATTTGACGAACAGAACTTCCAATAGTCATAACACAATAGCAACTAATGTGTTTGCGAACTGATCAGCAGACCTTTAACATTTCCATCTCCAAATACTGTGACCTTGTCCCTTGGTGGAGTCTTCAAACCTGGTTGAACTAGTGATGGAAGCAAATAGCGCATGAAGAGGTTGCAGGAGACATAAGTGTAAGGAAGACCCTCAGCTTCCACCAGACGCCGAATCTCAGATTTCCGGGAATAGAAGTTGTAATCCATGCCAGATATCTGACTTTTATCTGGATCTGCACCAAATTCTGATGGAATGAACCTCTGTAGAATTTGGTACACAAGGCCATCTTGTTAAATAAAAGGAGCAGCAGGAATCTTATTTTTATCCCATTAGACAAAAAGGCAGATTCTTTCGTACGCCATTTCCCTATGATTAACTATGCACTTGCCTACGCACACATACAATTGCACATGGTTAGGCCAGAATTATCCTAGAAAGGTCAAATATGGCATCTAACTCGATGCATAGTTTTCTGTTACCAACCAAAGATCTAAGACACAAGGGCAGTTTTAGTGTAGTGAAGTCACATATGTAATGCTTTATTGCAATGCTTCTGTTTGAAGAAAGTATTCGCAAAGAATGAGTATAGATATACTTGCACATTATTAAACTATTAAGACGAGCAACAACAGTACAAGCTCCAATTATCGATTTGGTCAACCTTTTATTTTTATAGTTTAGGCATATTCTGCAGCACATGGCCCCAGAAAATAAAATAACAGCTCTTTATATTAGATTATTCACTATACTTTCAGTTTAAGCATCGCCCTCCTCTACTTGCCTTCTTTCTGCATTGAGATTACATATCTCTATATCATACTACATGCAGGGGAGGCAGTAAACACTGTCAAGAAATTAAAAAATTGAGCAAATTAACTAATCAACACCAAATACCTTAAAATCATCTAGCAGAGTAGAACAAAAATAACAACCTTGATGCACCCAGCTTCTTTGATTACTCTGATAAGAAGCCTCTGATCAAGAACCTGCTTTGATGGGATAGCACATATAACCACATCCACTTGCTTCACTGCCTCAGTGAGACTCTTTTCATCCTCCAGTGACCCCTAATAAAAATTTCATCCACAAATCTTCTCTTTAAGAAAATCAAAATTACCAAATGTTTCCCATCTGTCATACTAAAAAAAACCCAATTACAGGAAAAGAAAAAGTGTTCAAAACGTAAAAGAGTCACCTTGAGGAGGGTGGCACCAGCACTGGAGAGAGCCTCTAGTTTCTGCACTTTGACAGGGTCAGTGTAAGCAGTATCCCTAACAAGAACAAAAGTTGGGTGTGAGGATTTGAGGCTGAATTGTGCCAAAAGGTGCCCTAAATTCCCAGTTGCACCAATTATCAGTACTTTGCTCTTCTGCTCCTCCCCCATTGGCCTTTCTTCTCTGGACTAGAGTGGCGGCGGGGCTTGAGTTTAGTTTAGTTTTGTTTTGATTAACTCTTCACTTTTGTAATTTTTTTTTTTTTTGAGGGCACTTCACTTTTGTAATTTAATTTATGTTATGCTTTTCTCTTGTCGGCTGCGTTGTCGTTTTCTTGTCTTAAAATCATGTTATTGGGCAAAATTGGCATTTTAATCAATCTAAACTAAAACGGCTTCCTTAAGTAATTACACTAATCGGAACCTTTAAAAAGATTTGAAATTTGAAAAACCCCAAGAAAACGTAACAGTAACCACAAACATTGATGACCATTTCTCCACTCTATTGCTCTCATTACCCCATGATTTTCTCTTATATAAGTAGCAGAGATTTCCAGTATTTTTTAGAAAAAATTTCGAAGGCTCGACACGTAACAGGGCTAGTGGATATTAATTCTCAAAAGTATAGCAGTTTGAGCGAAAAGATTGAAGCTTTGGGGTCTTGTTGATTGGCAGTTACCAGAATCATCGATTTCTTCAAGGTTTCTTCTTTCATCACAAGCTTCTTTGCTTATTTTTGTTAGAAGTACCGAAATTTGGATTCAGAAAAAGAACAATGTTATTCTTTTTGTTTTTCTAGAATAGAAGAATGTTATTCTTGAAAGTAGTTTAGTTTGCCAATATTTCTCAATGTTACTGTTTCTGCAGAATTTCTAGAGCACAGAAAGTAACACAGAAAATATGTCGTAGCATTTGCAGTGACTTTTTTTCATCAATGTATAAAAGGGCCTGTCCAGTTACAAAAGAACTATATATTTACGCATGGCTGAGAAGACAAGGTTTAACTTTATATTAATCCCATCATTAATGCCTGCTCTCATCATAACAGAGAACTCAGTCTTTTTTAAGTTTTGATGGTTCAACTTCATTTCATTGTTTATTTATCCTCTTATTCATTGAATTATATCTATAAGTTTTTAGTTTTTACAGCCTTTTTTAAGTCTATTTTCCTTGTTTATTTCGGATTTTAAAGGGAAAGGAGCCCAAGGGAAGTCAATAATAATCACATGTATGATTAAGTATATATACATAGTTCCATATTTTGACCAAGGCTGGGACAAAGTTGATCAGTTTCTCTTATATCTGGTTCTGCTTCTCTACCATTTTTTTAATTCTATGTTTCCATTCCATACTATTAAAACAATTTCAATTCATAAGAAACTGAACTAATTCTGCCGGTGGGGATTGATAAATCAGTGCAGAGATGAATGATTTGATGACCAGATCGTTCCTCAGTTACGTAGAGCTAAAGAAACAAGCCGCGAAGGACCTGGAATCCGAAGCAGACCTCGAGATGGGTCAATTAGACTCTACTGATGAACAGAACCTATCAGAATTCTTCAAGGAGGTGAATGCAGTCAAGTCCCACATGGAAGAGATCACCAGTCTCCTCCTCGACCTTCAAGACCTGAATAAGCAGTCAAAATACACTCACAGTGCAAAAATCCTCAAAGGGATCAGGGACAGAATCAATTCAGACATGACCGCCCTTCTTCGAAAAGCAAAGGATATCAAGTCAAGACTGGAGTCACTTGACCAGTCCAATGTGGCCAATCGCACCTTGTCAAAGGCATACAAGGAAGGCAGCCCCATTGATCGAACGAGGGTGTCGGTTACTAATGGGTTGAGGGTGAAGCTAAGAGACATGATGCATGATTTTCAAGCATTAAGGGAGCAAATTTTGAGGGATCATAAAGAGGGTCTTAAGAGGAGGTATTACAATGTTACTGGTGAAGTGCCGAGTGAGGAAATGATTGACAAGATGATTTTCGGAGGCGGGCAGGAGAAGATTTTCGAAGGGAAAGCAGATTTGGCGATGGAGAACAAGGAGAGGCATGAGGCCTTGAAGGAGATACAGAGGAGCTTGACTGAGTTGCATCAGGTGTTTCTTGACATGGCTGTTCTGGTAGAGAAGCAAGGAGATGAGATCAACAATATTGAAGAGAATGTGGCTCGAGCTGGGGTGAATATCAGTGGCGGGACTAATGTGCTGCACTATGCCAAGCAAATGAAGAAGAAAAGAACAAACTGGGGTTGCTGGATTGGGATCCTCTTGCTGCTTCTTTTGGTAATCCTAGTCTCCACCTTGGCATCTTGAAGGATTTGGGACAATAATTAATTCACCAATTTGTTTTAATTACTCTTTGGTCTGCCGCAGTAATTTGCACCAAAGTTTTAAATTTCGTTTTGCCATTAAAAAATGTGGAGTTTTTTTTTTTCCTCGGTAATGATATATAAGATTTAATTTTGTTGGACCAAATCATATATTCCGTTCATATTTCCTTTTGCTCACTGAGATAGCAGTAGAGAATTTTTTTTACAATGACTAATATTCTATTATCTTATTGTTTATCAAACTGGGCATGAAATGCCGGCAAGCTCATTATGCAATAGTATCTCCCTTAGTTTTTATTTAAAGGGGTTCGGACCCAATGTTGAACAAGGGAAATTTAGTCGTTGATAGGATGCACTTTATTTTCTATGTAATCAAAAAAAATTGGGCACAAAATATGGTTATAAATGCACTGTAAGGCAATCATATTTTCTGTTCTGGAGCTCAACGAAGGCATGGAGCATATGAGCAGAGAACTGAGGACGACCAGTGATCCAATAAGCAGAACACCGAAGGGAGAGTACACAAGTACAGTTTATTCGCTGGTCTCCTCCTCCTTAGGTTTCTTGATATAAGCTCAACACAGATGGAGCTTTGTGAGCGAACCCGGAAATTGCTGGCGCTGGTGGAGTATGTCGTAACCATGCAACTTTTACAACGGACTGAGGCTGAATTTTCTAATCCTCTGCCTTCGCACATTTTGGAGATGCTTAGTAGGGCTGGTAGGTGATTATCCATCAAATGTCTTAGCTGAGTCCTTGGCAAATATGGGGATCACATCTTGATATTGATATGCACATCTTGGCGCAAATGCATATTCATGTTTTCAAATTTTGTTGAACGATATGGCTGGCTTTGCTTAGCCCCAGACTTTGTGTATGCTTTTGCTCAAGTAATTTGGTTTTAGACTAATAAGTTGTAGCTCAAATCCAAATGGTACTGCAGATTGTATGCAGGGTTGAAGGTCTCACGAGTCCAAATTCTCCCCTTATAAAACCAGAAAAAAAGTAATTTGGGCTAGGCCCGTTTCACACAAAAAAAACAAGGGCTGATCAATTGAGTAGTCGGTTGACTTGATCTAATGGCGAAAATCAAGCAATATATTCTGCGCTTTTATTTTAACAAAATATCTTTAATGATTCACTATTTGTCTTAGCATTTATTTATTTTCTCTAATCTACTTTAAAATTTCCCATTTCCTTCCTGGAATTTATATTTTTTTCCTAATTTATAGTGTATTACTGTAAACACTCACGGTTAAGATAAGAATGAGCAGATTCATCGGGTGCCCGAACCAATCGTTGAAGGGCCATATGGAATGCCATAACCCGAGACTGATTAGGAGAGGCCAGAGTCTTCTCAAGAGCAAGCCAAGCCTCACGAGAGGTAGCCTTGCCGACAACAATGGCGCACACGTCAACAGAAATAGAAGACAAGATAACACTGAGAATGAGCTTGTCTTGCTGAAACCAATGAAGAAAGGCAGGATTGTCCTCCTGTTCACCATTAGGACCAGCAACAGTACGAGAAGGGCATGGGAAAGTGCCGTCCACATAACCAATGACCCCTTGACTAATAAGGAAAGGCTCAATCTGAGCCCGCCAAAAAACATAGTTCAACTCGGTGAGTTGAATAGAAACATATTGTTGAGAATTCGAAAGAGGATGCAACACACGGTTGCCCTGAGCAAGAGGAATTGGTGCGGCTGGCGGTACTGGTGGTGGATTAATCAAACCACCAGTTTGAGAACCGGTTGTATCAACAGACATGAAGGACCAATGCAGTTATGCAAATTGCTCCGCTACCATGTAAACACTCACAGGATATGTGAAAAGCTCAATTAAATCAGTTGAGCCTCGATCTGATGTATTATATAACATATTCATATTACAGGATGTACATCAAACTATGATTTACATGATGGAAATTCTTATCATAATCACAAGTGATAACCCTATCCTATCCAATTGTGTATTATAGTTTGGTTAAGACTTTACAACTCGATACTTATCAACAATTACTTACGAAGTAAGTCTATGCATTTCTCCTTTATCTTTACCCATGGAAGAGAGGGATATGCCAAATAAAGGTTTCCAGTACGTCACTCTTTGTAGTATAGTTTTTTTTTTTCTTCACACAACCAATATACGCAATTATAGCTAATTCACTTACTCCAATTGCAGCCAAGAATCCAGAAAAGTCTGTCGACGGAAGCGAAAAGCTTTCAGAGCTGGTGATAGGCATCCATGTCCTTCCCGACGACCACCACCACTCAAAGAACAAACGCCATTACTGTGAATATATACTTGCCATGTCTCTAATGATGGGGGTCATCACCTTCTACTCTTTAGTATTACTGAATATTGATTCTTTCGAGGTACCCGACTTCTCTCAGTACCAAGTAAACGATCTTTTTGTAACGAATCTCTCTATTGCTTCTTCACCTTTTAACAGTTCTGTGTTAGGCATCTTTAAGGTCCAGATTCTTGCCAACAACCCCAACAAGAACTTCGAGATCATGAACCAACAAATTGATGCTACTATTATTTATGGGTTGAAGAGTTTGGCTACGGTGCAAATGGCACCGTTTAAGCAAAAAGCTTTTGGTGTGAGTTCGTTAAATGCCACGTTCTCTGTGTTAGATGCATATTTCGACCCGCAGGGAGGGGTTGGGATTTGAAGGAAAAAAATTGTAGTAAGGGTGTAATTGAGAAAGGTTTGTGTTTGTATTTAGTTTTGCAAAAAAAAAAAAAGGAAAGAAATAATGACTTGCAAAAATATAGGAAAAATAAGAAGAAACAGAAGACTAGAAACAGAGGAGCCGTGGCTTTTGTTTACAGGAAAGCACTGAAATTTTTCTCATTAACTTGACATCTATTTATACATCCCTTAACCGACTTACTATTTTGTTTGTATGCTAATACAACCACAGATTTATAGATAAATATCTAGATAATTATATCATGATATTTTTGTTTTACAAGATCATTGCAGAATATGCGCTAGATCATTCCATTACTACAAAATATCATGATTTTTTTAACAAGAACATTATGGAAAGTTCTAGTAGGGAATCACACTTCAACACTCCTCTTTGATTTCTTGCTGCAAATTCCCAAAGCATCTCTAAGCTTCTCAAATCTTTCTTTGGGCAATACTTTAGTCAGTATATCAGCTAGATTATTTTCAGAGTTGCAATGGACAAGACTAACTTCATTGGCTTGCTGCACTTCCCTGACGAAGTGAAACTTGATCTTCATATGTTTTGTCCTGCCATGAAACATTGGATTTTTAGATATTGCTATTGCAGATTGATTGTCCACCATAATCTCGGTAGCTTCTTCTTGATATTCCTTGAGATCATGCAACCTTTTTCTCAACCAAATTGCTTGGTTGACAGCACCAGCAGCTGCTATATATTCAGCTTCTGCAGTGGACTGAGCAACAATATCTTGTTTCCTGGAATTCCAAGAGAAAACAGCAGTACCAAGGGCGAATAGGTACCCTGATGTGCTTTTCATATCATCTTGAGAACCAGCCCAGTTGGTATCAGAAAATCCATGAAGCTTAATCTCTTGTTTCTACTGAAACCAAATGCCAAAATCAGTAGCGCCTTTGATATATCTTAGCACCCGTATTGCTGCCTTGAAGTGTAACTCACTAGGAGCATGCATGAATCTAGAAAGTAAACTAGCAGTAAACATAATATCAGGTCGGGTTGCTGTGAGGTATAGGAGACAGCCTATCAAACTTCTGTATTGAGAAGCATCAGCTTTTTCAAAACCATCTTCTTTGCATAACTTCTCATTCAAAGCCAAAGGTGTACTGACTGGCTTACAATCAAGCATCTTGAACTTCTTTAGAATATCTAATGCATACTTCCTCTGGCTTATGAAGACTTCTCCTTCAGTTTGACATATTTCCATGCCAAGAAAATATGCCATTTCTCCCAAATCAGTCATCTCAAATACTCTACTCATCTCCATTTTAAATTGCTTCACAAGCTTTGGATTATTTCCCGTGACTAGCAAGTCATCCACAAATAAGGACACAATCAACAAATCTTACTTTGTTGTTTTCACATATAGAGTGGCTTCATTTTTGCTCCTTTAAAAACCCAATTGGATTAGATACTCATCTATCCTTGTATACCAGGCTTTAGGAGCTTGTTTAAGGCCATATGGAGCCTTTTTCAGGAGGTAGACTTTCTTTCACTGTCTTTGACAATGAAACCTTGAGGCTGCTCAACATAAATTTCTTCATCAAGAAATCCATTGAGAAAGGCTGATTTTACGTCCAATTGGAAGATTTTCCAGCCTTTTTGGGCAGCCAAGGCTAGCAAAAGCCTAATTGTATCATGCCTTGCCACTGGAGCAAATGTCTCAGTAAAGTCTACTCCAAACTGGTGAGAGTAGCCCTTCAGAATCAACCTAGCCTTTAGCTTATTCACAGAACCATCTGCATTCAACTTGGTTCAATAAACCCATTTAACTCCAATGACATTTTTGTGACTTGGTCTATCAACCAAACACAAAGTCTAATCCTTTTCTATCATATTCATCTCCTCCTACATTGCATCTCTCCATCCAGAAATTTTACTTGCTTCTTCATAAGTTGTAGGCTTTAGAACCGCAACATTACATCTTTGATATATATCAGCAAGGGTTCTAGTGCCTCTAACTGACTCTTCTTCTTCTTCATCATCTTCTTCTTGAGGCTCATCATCATCTTGATTTATTTGCTGAGACAAGACTTGAGAAGGTTGATCATTATTCTTGGAATTTTGCCAATTCCAAGGTGCATATTCATCAAACTTAACATTCCTGCTAACAATAACCTTCTCAGTTTTAGGATTATAAACTTTGTAACCTTTAGCAACAGAGCTATATCCCACAAAGATTCCAACTTCAGCCTTATGCTCGAGCTTGTCCCTCTTAACATCAGGTATGTATGTATAACATACACAACCAAACACCCGCAAGTGCTCCACAGATGGTTTAAATCGGTTCCAAGCCTCAAATGGAGTTTTATTGTCTAGAGCTTTTGTAGGCAGCCTATTTTGAATATAAACAACAGTATTCACCGTCTCTGCCCAAAAGCTCTTATGCCAAACAAGAGACACCTAGCCATCTCCATGACTATTTTATTTTTTCTTTCACTAACTTCATTTTGTTGAGGAGTATAACTTACTGTGAGCTGATGAGAGATGCCAGCATTTTCACAAAAACTTGTTAAAATTTTGTGAAGTGTATTCAGTCCCATTATCTGACCTTAGGACCTTTATAGAGCAGCCACTCTGATTTTCTACCAAAGCTTTGAATTTTTGAAATACCTCAAACACCTCAGATTTTTGCTTCAAGAAATAAACCCAGCACATTCTTGAAAAGTCATCAATAGAGAGAATAAAGTACCTGCAGCCTCCCAAAGAAGGTACTTTCATTGGTCCACAAACATCTGTATGGACTAATTGTAATTTTTCTGAGGCTCTCCAGGCTTTGTTGACTGAGAATGACAACTTTGATTGCTTCTCCTGTTGACAGACCTCACAAATAGCAGAACATTCTCCAATAGCAGGCATGTTATGTACTAATTCCTTAGTATGAAGATTTTTCAAGGAAGTATAATTGACATGACCTAACCTTTTATGCCAAAGAGAGGTCATATCAATTGTGCTTGCATATGAATGAGCATTATTGTTCCTCAAATTTAATGAGAAACTTTTGTTCTTCATACCAACAGAAAATATCTTGTTGTTTGCAACATCATATATAGTGCATGCATTATCTTTAAATATCAATGAATAATTTTTCTCTAGTAATTGGCCCACACTCAATAAATTTTGATCAAGCTTGGGAACATATAGAACTTCAGAAATAAATTTGGTACCTGATGGAGTCTCAACTGCAACCGTACCTTTGCCTTTAACATCGATGTAGTCTCCATTCCCAATCTTAACCTTTGAGAGATAAGACTCATCCAAGTCTGAAAAAGCATCAATCTTGTGAGTCATGTGGAGTGTGCAGCCACTGTCAATAAGAGAATCACTGCTTCTTGCTGTTGTATAACATGATGCAACAAACAATTGTTCTTCTCGTGCTTTATCTTGCTGGTTTTCAACACATTGAGCCTGCTGATCCTGCTGCTGCTTCTTTAACTGGCATACTTTATCAACATGGCCTGTCTTTTTGCAATTTTTGCAATGTGCATCAGGTCTAAACCAATAATATTTCTCCGAATGATTTGTTTTCTTGCAGAAAGAACAAGCTGGAAATTGTTTCTTCTAGCTAAATTTGGTGTCGCCACTGTACTTCTTCTGCATTCCCTTCTTCTCCGCAGCTTGCTTTTGATTGTTGGTGCTAAACTGATGCTTGTTTTTATGTTTAACATTCATAGCTCCCTCTGCTTGGATTCCCTGCCTGAGTGCTCTCTTTTGCTCTTGAGCTTGTAAAGAATGAACAAGCTCTTACAATGTTATTTCAGACAAGTCTTTTGATTCTTCCAGTGAGGAGATTTTTGATTCAAACCTCTCTGGAAGACTCACCAACACCTTCTCAACTACCCTCTTGTCTGGAAGATCTTCTCCCAAAAGTCTGATTTGGTTGACAATTTTTATCAACCTATCAGAAAATTCTTTGAGTGACTCAGCCTCCTCCATCCTCAAAAACTCAAATTCGCGTCTGAGATTGAGGACCTGCTTCTGCCTTGATTTTTGGCTTCCAAAAAACTCCACCTTCAACTTATCCCAAGCTTCTTTGGTAGTTTGACAAGCCATAATTCTTGTAAAAATTACTTCGGACACCAACGAAAAAATTGCAGACAAAGCTTGATAACCTTTTGCAATTTCTTCGTTGTGTTGCTTAATTTGATTTATAGTGGCTTCTTCTGAGAGTGGAGTTGGATTTACACCAACATTAACAACCTCCCATAAGCCGTAAGCTTGGAGATAAGCCTTCATCTTCACAGCCCAGCCCAAGTTTGGAAATTCTCACCTGTGAACACAGGTGGTGTGGGTACTGTGAAGTTTCTTGACATCATGAAAGATTGAGAAGATAGATTTTTTTAAAAGTTATAGGAAGGCTAAATTTATGGATATTGTGTTTTGGGGTTTAAGGTCCCTTAAGAACAATGGGGCTCCGCTACCAATTGAAGGAAAAAAAATTATAGTAAAGGTGTAATTGAGAAAGGTTTGTGTTTGTATTTAGTTTTATATAAAAAAAAAGAAAGAAATAAGGACTTGCAAAAATATAGGAAAAATAAGAAGAAACAGAGGACTAGAAACAGAGGAGTCGTGGCTTTTGTTATTTTTGTTTTACAAGATCATTTCAGAATATGCGCTAGATCATTCCATTACTACAAAATATCATGAATTTTTTAACAATAACATTATGGAAAGTTCTAGCAAGGAATCACACTTCAACATGATTACTCAGGACATCAAGGAGGTGAGGTTTGATTTGAATATGACGATTTCGGCGACATTTAAAGGTCTTCGTGTTCGCCATGTTCTGCCTCCCCCGAGTAGGCACAGGGTGATTAAGGTTTCCTGCAAGGACATATTAGCTGCGATCTCTGCGTCGGATAATAATAGTAAAGGATCATCAGCATCATCGGGGGCATCTTTCGGCAAACGAGCTTGGCAGTGCCACTCGTCTCGCCATTACTAGTTTGCTAAAGCTATAAATCTAAATGCATCTGGTTGTCCTGATCTTGTTAATTTATCAAGGTTCTCTATGTATTAGCTGTTTATCCGCTTGTTAATTTATCAAGTTTTTTTTTTTTTTATAAAAAATTTATCAAGGTTCTATGTATTAGCTGTTTATGATTAACTTCTTTCTTTTAGTTCTAGCTATTTTGTTGCTCTATACATGTTAACGTAGTTTTTTAGTCATCATCTGCAATACATATATAACAGGAAGACCACCCAACCCAAGTTCATCACCCAAATTGTAAAGAAGTCGACCACTTACTACCTAATCAGCTAAGTTGTGCTAATTTCCCCAAAAGTTTACTATTCAGACATTCACCTCTCACTTAATAACATTTAGCAACAAAAAATTGCACCTCAGCACCTTGAATGTTAACTAGAATCCATGTATGAGGAAATTATCAACAAACCACTAATCAATCAAACTCTGTAGAACTATGTTTAATGTTAACCCTAGATCAATAACAAACTGGAAAAGAATAGAGAAAAGGGAATTGTTAGTAGTTTGTCGACCAATGCAACAACCAAGGCCCATCCCTTCATAATATGGAGGGGGGAATTGTTAGGAGCTTGTCGATGAATAAAATACCAAGGCCCACCCTTTCAGAAGTGGTGTCGTGGTGTAGTTGGTTATCACGTCAGTCTAACACACTGAAGGTCTCCGGTTCGAGTCCGGGCGACGCCATTTAATACATGCAATATTTTTACCTTTTTGTCGTTTTTTTAAAACTTGGCAGAATGTTCTCTACTCATTTGTTTGGTACCTATACAAATCAGCATTTTAAACTTGACAGAACGTTCTCTACTCATTTGTTCGGTACCTATACAAATCATGTAGTCAATTTACTTTCGCTTTAATCAGTACAATGCTCTACTTGTTGTTTCGACCAAAAATGCCTTCCACACAAACCTTTAGAAATCATCCACTTGATATGTTTTTGATTTTGGTACAATTCATTAATCAATCACCAGTGAAATCGGCAAGAAATTCCATGCGTCTAGCGAAAGGTTTATTAACCGGGATATTATCATTTTTGTGAGAGATCACCCATATAATATTATATTATGTGAGTAATTTTCTTTTGGTACCAAATTATGCGAGTAAATTGTACCTAAATGGTAAGCTACCGGTATTTTTGGGAACCAATAAAACTTTTAATACAATGACCATATTTAAAAGATGAGGCGACAAAAAATAGCTGCTACCTGGTGGCTAGTTCCAGTCCAGAATTAATGTCCTTCTTGCGGCCAACAAATTTCCAACAGTTCCTTACAATGAGGATTTGGTGAAGTCTGAATTAGCAACATTGTGGGGGCTGCTAGGCTGCTTCTTCTTCAAGAATATAATCTCAAGCTCCTTTTCAAATCTGTGCATTGCAAGGGCGGGCAGGCAGAGTGGAACCACAATCCCTGTCTCTCCTTTCTTGTTAGTGAATGACATAACATAGGTAACATCAGGGTAGTCTTCTGCTCCAGCCCTGGCCACGCCGCAAAAGGCTGCCTTCCCCCACCCAAAATCCACATCCTGAAACCCTACATGCCTTATATCAGAGACAATGTAGGACCTCTTTGGTCTGGCAAGGGAGTCGCCTCGAGCAGCCATCAAAGCAGCCACAGATCGCATGTAGTCCTGGGTCAGCTGGGCTTTAGCATTTCTCACCAGCTCTAGAGCATATCCCAGAGAAGGATGATCCTGATATAGTTTTCCCGCAGTGGTGACTGCCGCTGGAAAAGCAAAGGCATTGCCGTAGTAGCCTTGAGGCAATGGAGGGTTGAACTTGTTGCGTGCATTAACAATTGTCATCACGCGCACATCTTCCGTTGGGTGTACTTGGAGTGCCATTGTGCGGCACTTCCATAGCCAAGCGGTCAATATTTCCAGGGTGGTGCAGTAGGGCAGCAGAGCAGGAGGGGTAAGACTCCTTAGAATCTCTATTTCTTTGGGTCCAAAGAAAAATGAGCGATGATGATGAACAATTTCCTGCTCCAGATTTATTATTGTTGTAGTTGTAGTGGCAGTACTGGCAGCAGCAGCATCTTCGTAATCGTACTCTAGATGTTGGTGTGTGACTAATTGTGGCGTGCAAGGGTTATGGGAGGAGGGGAGACTACTGAGGAGGTGTCTC
Organism: Turnera subulata; assembly: GCA_028386065.3. Lineage (NCBI taxonomy): Eukaryota > Viridiplantae > Streptophyta > Magnoliopsida > Malpighiales > Passifloraceae > Turnera > Turnera subulata. Next base: position 2,795 of record JAKUCV010006827.1, on the reverse strand, counting down.
TCCCAAACTGGCAACACAGAAGGGGAATGTTGTCCACGAGCAATCTCACCCACTGCACACATGAATTGGGCTAGTCCTGGCCCGTCACTCATTGTGTGGTTCAGACGGATGGCCAGTATGAACCCACCGCACTTCAGCCGTGTTACCTTTCCATTTTTTTAAAACAAGAAAAAACAAATATATTGATATCTTTTTCTTGATGAAAAATATATATATTGATATCTTACATACATGTTTAGAAAAGTTTGACATCACTGTCAATTTCTGAGCTGAACTTTGCCTACATAGTGCAATCGTGTTTGACCTGTACTCTTCATATTAAAGAAAAATTATGTATGATGCAGAACGATTCAGACAAGTCAATTTTTGTGTCACAGATAAGATATGGACGACATCTAAACGGGGATGGTCCTAATTGTGGAACCAACTCTTTTGCAATAAACAGATATATACTTGACTAGTTTAGCAAGCAGGAGATCATATAACGATCAAATGTGACGAGAGAACTTGGGATGTTAGCACCAATGAATTCATAAGGTTTCTACTTGTGTGTGTGTATATATATATATATAAAAGAAAGAAGGAAAGATGTACCTGAACAAGAAGCAAAGGGCAATTGAGGATGCCACTGGAGCCAGGGACATCGAAAAGTAGATCCTCAAAGCAGGGGAATGGAGGTTGAAGTGCATCACCAAAGTGTTCAAGGGTAGCATCTGCATCTGCCTCAATAAACAAGATGCCTTCCCCAGTACACTCCACCATAAGCTTTGAGGAGCCAGTCACTTCTCTTAGCCTACCCGCAAATGGATAGTAAAACACCAGTGTTTTAGCTATTGCTTCCCTAATCACCCTCACAGGGTCCTTCCCTTGCATTGCTGCAGTAGGGTTGTTGGGGTAAAAATGTATGACTGGAATCTGGAACTGAAGACCCTTTTGGCTATCAATCTCAGACAAGTACTTGAGCTCATGAGGGGTGGGCTTAGATGGTGAGATTAGTTCTGGCACCCGCCTATGAACCTTGAATTCTACTGGAGAGGTTACTAACTTTTGTGCCATGATAGTTAAGACTATATAAGTTGATCAGAAGAATGAGCTATTTACCGTATCCTTCTGCGTATAGCTAGCTAGTACATATTTGAATAAAAGTGTTGGATACCTGTAGATTGTGGATGCTGGAAGGAAGATGTTGCCTATTTATAATGCTTAGCTATATATATATACATATGTGCTACTATATATCTACTCCCTCTGTCCATGAAATAACCTCCCTCTTTTTTTCTGTCATTGGAATTATAGTCAGTCTTTTCAATTTTCATACAAGAAAGTTGTATTTATCTATAATATATATAACATATCTAGCTACCTGTCAAAGTTACACACAGTATAGTTGCATCAATTTCTAACTAACATAATAGACTATAAAAAACATTTATTCTGGAAGTTATTTAAGCCTGTTATACTGTATTGAAAATATAAAGGAGCAAACATTTTGGGAACTAAGAAAGAAAAGAAAAGAAAAATGAAGAGGAATGTCCAATCATGGCCAGAGTGAATTAGCCTACTTCCTACTCCATTCCTTTGGATCAGTTTTCTGCATATGGTTGGTAGGATTCAACGCGTTTCAATAGTGGAAGACCAAGATTTTTCAGCATTGCACTACTTGCACATAGAGTGGAGTCAAACCCTGCATTATAAGTGTTTAGTGGAATTGGTTACACGTCAGTGGATCCATAGTTATATTTGGACCCGGGTCTCTCCTAGCCTATTTTGTATCAGTTTATTAATTAACTACAGATTGCCTGATCCGGACCAGCCTGTGTGATGGCCATCTTGATGAGTTTGTTGTATTTCCCATATGGGTCAAGATTTTCTCTGCCTTTTTTCTGTCTTTTCCTTAGGAGCGTAGCTTGTTGTCCTTCTTAACTCACTCCTAACAAATAGAAACAATCCAGGATTTTTGTGTAGGGGGGAGCCAAGTTTATATACCAAATTATAAATTTTTCAAATACAATAAAGTATAATTTAGAATTTAATTGAAAAAAAACATTATAATAAAAAAAATAACTAATTAGAAAATTATGTTCTAAATCATGATTGTAAAGGTTAACCTTTAATTGCTAAATTTTAAATTTTAATTAATAATATACAAATGTGTAAAATAATTGAATCTCAACCAAAAAAAATTCTATATCAATTTGATTAGCAAAATTTTATGTAATTAAATATAAATTTAATAAAAATATTTCACAAAATTAACAATAATAATTTGATACTTTTAAACAAGAAATTAATTAATTATTTTTTCTTAATTTAAATTTTGAATGAAAAATATGATGATCTGATAAAATGTTGTACAAAATTCACCATAAAATTATTTGTAACAGCCCGGGTAAAAATTTGGATTTTTACCGGGACTATAAAAGTCTTTTTATAGTGATTAACCGAATGAATTAATCTTGGGTAATTAATTCAAGGTAAATCAAGCGTCGTTTTTCAAAACCGAGTCTTTTCCCGCGCTCGAGATTTTTCCGTGGATTTTTCGGACCTAAGTTGGTATTTTTCGGGTCCTTGAATCCTCAAAAAATCACACTAGAAAATAACCAAGGGGGTATTTGAAACGCCCCGACCCGAATTTACCGTACACAGTAAACGCAGGCCGGAACTGTGACAACCCAACCAAAATAGGACCAGCATACAGTGTGAACTACGATAACTCGGCCCAACGGCCCAAAATAGTAAAACAACATAATTAACAAATCTGGCCCAATGGCCCAATAATAACAGAAGTATGCACA
>JAKUCV010006826.1:0-32378 GCA_028386065.3 Turnera subulata | reverse complement strand
AAACACTGTGCAAGTAAGTCCTGTCTAGGAGGCTGGGTTTTAAGTGAACCATAGTTCCTCCAGTCTTTCCTGGGGATTTATCTTGGAATGATAATTCTGTCTAAGGAGATAGGCTAGGCCATCTTTCCTGGGAATTATCGAATCAGTTCAATTCACTAGTTTGTTGTAGTGGGGAAATTACCCGAGTTTTCCCAACAACAATTCCCTCAGGCCTTCGTTAATTAATCCATCATGTGGTTACATAGCCCAATAATAGATGTAGATTTGGAATGTTAAAAGGTTTTCTGGTTGCATCATGAATAACATCATACGTGGTGCTATAACATGGAACATTATAAAGCTTAAATGATTACCTTAAAAGGTCAACGTATAGCATTCCTTCCCTGGTTTTCTTTGTCTATGGCCTGGGAGGCATCGTTACTCGTGCACCAATACTTTAAACCACTAAAACTTCTATGGAGAATTATTCATCTTAAGAACAACAAAAAAATGGCCAATAGCTCCCTAAAATCATCACATGACAGCAAATAGAGATCTGGATGATGGGATGGCAGGATACCGTGTTCTGCTTAGCCTCATATATATAGCAGCTACATGAGGGTGGCTTAAACAACAACAAAAAGAGACTTGCACATTCACATTATTGATAGGCTCTCTTCTATCTTCTGTACAAGCAAAAATGGCTGCCTGTCATGTCCGTTCAATAAGCTTTCCCTCTAGATCCCACCCTCTAATCACAAGTATTGAGGAGCAGTGCTCCAAGTTGAAGGCATCACAATCCTCCTCCAAAGGCCTAAACCTGGGTAGCCTAAAGGGTTTGCATGAATGCGTTGATGATTTCCTTCAACTGCCACATATTCAACAAACTCTCACCAAAGAGCGCGAAAGTGATTTGGTAAAAGATGTATCCAATGGATCTCTCAGGTTGTTGGATATGTGTAGCATCACAAGAGATGTTTTGTCACAGATCAAGCAAAATGTGCAGAATCTCGAATCGTCTATCCGGAGAAGAGGTGGCAAAGAGTGTAGCTTATCAGGTGAACTTGATGCATACACAGCATCCAGAAAAACAATAAAAAAGGTCATTAGCGAGAGCCTCAAAAATATCAAGAGAAAGGAAAAGCATACTGTACCAGCCTCAGCCTCCATGGAAGATGACTCCAACTTTGGTCACAGTAGCTCGCCTCTTGAATGTCGTTGAGGAAATTACTCTTTCTATGTTGGAATCCATCCNAAATTACTCTTTCTATGTTGGAATCCATCCTATATTACATTTCTCATCCAAATACCAAGTCCTCTAAATGGTCTGTGGTCTCAAGGTTAGTGCAATCCAGACGTATATCATGTGAAGGCGAAGGTGATGCAAATGAAGGGGAGAAGATTGATGCAGAATTGTTGGACCTGATGAAGTCAAGAAAAACCAACAGTACTGCTGTCCAAGTTCAGAATCTTCTGAAAAGGTTGGAGTCATTTGAATCAAGCATTCAACTAGCTGAGGAGGAGTTAGAATGTGTATACAGACGGTTGATCAAATCCAGGGTTTCCCTCCTCAACATTCTAAACCACTAGAGACTGATGTTGCCTGGAGCAATACAAATTTTGACAGTAATTGTATATTACACACAGAATTGCAACAGTAGGCTGATAGTGTATATACCAGATGTGAATCAAAATCAATATACTATTTTATATACATCGAGTTCCCTTAGTTGGCTATCCTCTTCTTTCTTTATGCATCATATTGTTTTGCCAATTAACCAATCATCTCACACGGTGAAAAAAAGAAAAAATCAATGCCAGGTTTTAGCTGGCCGAATTTAATATGTTTTTCCAATTTGCATGGGTGGAACATGGACAAGCAATATTGCTACCCAGCTACAGGAACGGATCTTGCCTGACTTTTGGCCAAAAGATGTTTTCAATTTAATTTCTTCATCAAGAAAGAAATACTTAACCAAAATGATTTCACGTGTGATTAGAAATGTTAATCTTTGGGTTGCAGTAAGATGTATTGACTCTCGTTACACACATGTGGACTGCATTATATTGACAGAAACCAACCTGTCATGACTTCATTGTGAGCAGACAATGAGATGTTATTAGTGATATTTGGTACAATTAATAATTTCACAGATCTCAACAAGTGAATAATAAAACACAATTGCTGCATTCCACTCGTGCACATATATATTTTGTTCCATTGACTTAATTATTACATAGTCAAGTTTGACACCCTTTTATGCCAATAAATCAGGAAACAGTTTCTGCAACCTAGATTAGTTTGTCTATCATGATCTGTATAGCTAAGTTAGAGTTTTAAAAGCCTCTTCTCGGTCTGCAGTGCAAACCGTGTTCTGCTGTGCTAGAACGTGGACATCTATGCGTTTTTACGTTGTTGGATTTGAGATCAAGCAGGACAACAATTTATTCGCTTTACTTCTCTGTATAGTAGGTGCCGTTTGCTCATGCATCTTGATATTATATAACGTACATCTAGATTTCTCTATTGCAATTTTTATTTTTGCAGTAGAAAATTATTGAATTAGTTTAACAATTCTATTTCTCATTTCGGACATAAGAAAAAACTGGAATAGAAATAGAGAAAATAATTCATATATTTACATACACTGAACTAGAATTACCACAACCAGAGCCAAGATTAAAAAAGATGCCAATGGCTATCATGCTAAACTTCCAGGGTAATAACTTGTCACTGGGTTTCTTCTCTAAACTAATTACAAGCACTTAATTAGAAATCTTGTCCAACTTGGACTTTTAAAATTTCACATCCAGTATTTTAGTCCTTGAAAGTATTTTTTTTTTTTAAAAAATAAAACAGCAGAACCTATACAGTGGATGATGCTTGACTTCGCTTCGCCCACTGATATATATTATCTCCCGGAAACAAAGAAGGGAAAGAACAAGATTTGTCCAAGTTTCCATTGTTTATGGACATTATTATGCTAACAGTTTTAGATCCATCAGGTTTTAATTTGCATTAAGAATCGCTGCTCACCAGACTCCAAGCTGTCACGATTCCAGTTGCTCCCAGACTCCAAGCATGTAGCTAAAAGTTGTTCAATAACTATATAATTCTAGGGATTCTCAGTATTTCCCAAGATATAGCTGCACCCCGTTTGTGTGCATGCATACTACTTTAAAATTTGTAATGAAGCAGGAAATACTTTCTTCAGACCTACATTAATTAAATGACCAGACTAATACAAGGCATGCATGAAGTTATAAGTAACATACACCACTATGAAAATTTAAATGATTAGCTTAGCTTAACAAGTACCATTTTTTTGCTGGTTTTCTTTGTCTGTAGCTAGGGAAGCATCCCTGCTCGTGCACCAATATTTTAAACCACTAGGATAGCAAAGGCTATTATGCATCTTATGCTACTTGCAGTTCTATATATAGCAGGTACCAGAGAGGGTGGCTTAAACAAGGAACAAAACACCTAGTGCATTTTCATAATTGATAGGTTCTCTTCTAGTCTTCTGTTCAAGCAAAAATGGCTACTTTTCATGTACGTTCAACCAGTTTGCCCTCTAGTGCTCATCCTCTAGCAATAAGTATTGAGGAGCAGTTGTCTAAGTTGAAGACATTGCAAGGATCCTCATCATCTCCAGAGCAAAGCTTGGCATCCCTAAAGAATTTGCATGAGTGCGTTGGTGATTTCCTTCAACTGCCACACATTCAGCAAGCTCTCTCCAAAGATATCCAAAGTGGTTCACTGGAAGATGTATTGAGTGGATCCCTCAGGTTGCTGGATGTTTGCAGCATCTCAAGAGATGTTTTGTCACAGATCAGGCAAAGTGTGCAGAATCTCGAATCGTCTCTCCGGAGAAGAGGCAAAGATAGCTGGACTGTTGCGGCTGATGCTTACACAGCATCCAAAAAACCAGTGCACAAAGTGATTAACAACTGCCTCAGAGATATTAAGAGAAATGAAAAGCATCATTTTTCGGCCTCCTTGGATGAAAGCTGCAACTTGGTCACTGTAATAAGCATGCTAAACAGTGTTGAAGAAGTTACTCTCAACGTGTTCCAGTCTATCCTATGTTTCATTTCTCCACCAAAGGAAAATTCCAAGTCCAACAGATGGTCTATAGTCTCAAGATTATTGCAATCCAAGCGTGCATCTGAAGGCAAGAGTGATGCAAATGAAAGGGAGAAGATTGAATCGGAGCTTTTAGTCCTGAAATCGAGTAAGGACAAGAGCTCCGTACAGGTTCAAAATCTTTTGAAGGGATTGGAATCATTTGAATCAAGCATTCAACAAGTGGAGGAGGAGTTAGAGTGTGTTTACAGAATGTTGGTGAAATCCAGGGTTTCCCTCCTCAATGTTCTTAACCACTAGTGTTTACAGAATGTTGGTGAAATTCACAATTTTGTTACAATTGTAAATTCAAATAGAATTGTATATAGATTAATTTGAATCAAAATTGATATACTTAGATTGACTTCCCTCAATTAGCTCTTCTCTTCAACAATTTCCAGAAACTCACTTAAAAGTTATACTCCAACGGACTGTCTCACTCATAAAAGACAATTGTAACACATTCAAGTAGAGAGAGAAAGAGTTTGAATTTCTCCACAGGCTTCCATTACAAATCTGCAGTATATTCATACATAAAAAAAAGATGCAGCCTAGTAATACAGAAACTAAATACGAATATTTGATTAAGCCTTGGCATGCTTGAAACACATGATTAAGCATGCTAACTTTTCAAACATCCCAAGGCTTTTCCTGATGACTAGTTTAGATTAAACAAAAATTACAACAAAAGACACAATTAGCTACAAATCCAATATTAAAATCCAAAAAATGAAGAGGCAACTGCAAGTTGCACACCTTTTACCACTCTTCTTCTATCAGGCAACTTGATCATTTCCGAACATGCTACCTACCTGACTTGGTACATCTTACCCCGAAAAGTCAACAAGACCAGAAGCACTACATAAAATTTCCTGAAGGGCCCTATAATTAATTGAAAATTTCCATAACGCATTTTTCCCCCTACAACTGATTCATCCTGAAGCAGGACCTAGGTCATACTGCTCAGGCGTCAAGTCCTATTGACAATTGATTTATCGCCTCAGAATAAGAGTATCTTGAGGTGTATGATAGTTGAATTTAATAAGTTTCCCATCTTACAAGGGAAATTACTACTTACTATAATTTTCCTCCTGTTCAAAACATGCACGCACTTGATACCCCTCAATTGAATGCACGCCTAAATCCCTCTCACCTTCAATTCTTACGACTAAATCTGGGGCTACTCTTTTTCTAACAGCAAAAGCTCGCCTGCTGTAGACTTCCTGTGCTATAAAGGAATAACCTAAGAAGGGTAATATTTAAGATTTTTCATGTAATATCAACCAGGACAGTAATTAAGAATACTAGGCACTTACGGCCAAGTTGTTCCTTAATTAATACACATTTTACTGTTATTGACTTATTGTAGTGATCTGGATCATGGAACTCTTCAATTCTGTACATCCACATCCAGGCTGTCAGAATTTGTCCTGTGAAGGTTACTCTATCTATATGTGATTTATTTTTATGTGCAGAAACTCTAACTCAGTAGCTGTTAGACTAAGCACCAATCACATCTGCTAGTTGATGCGGAAGAACTGGAAAAAGAACAGCAAATTCGTGCGCCCATATTATATTAGCACACAAACTAATCAAGGATTTTATGCTGCATGCAAATAGCCTTCCTATGGTAAGTGGTCCATGCGAAACTACACGGAGTGACAGCTAATAAACTCGAGACAAAGAAAAAATGTAGATGTGAAATAGCATACATTTGACTATCTTCAAAAGACAGTCCCAAAGATCTATGGGCATGATCCAAAACAACTAAAGACACGACGAGCCCTAAGAAGCCAACTTGAATCCAGCCTGAGATTACATATTCGTTGATCGATACTAGAATAAAAATTCAATTCATTACTTAGTGGCAGTTTTCTAAAGAGAGTCTACTATGATTGAACACAACCATGAAATGCATCTTACTTGACTTTTGGTTTCGGCAACAGATATATTTTCATCAAAGATTACTGGAGTAACGTAATAAGAGAGTTAGCACACGTGTGACTCAGAATATAAGTTTTAGTATTTCAATAAGCAAATTACTCGATGTATTGGTTTGCATTGCACACGGACTGCATTATAGCTACAGAACCGGTCTGTCATGACTCCATCGTGGGCAGACAATTAGAATATTAGTGACATTTGTTGTAACCAAGCTGAGTTCACTCTACTTGTGCACATAAATACACGTTTTCCATTCTGATAACCTTCTGCAGCAACTTATGCTAATGAAACAGGGGACAATTTCTTTCAGGCCTGCAATAATTAATTAAACGTGTGGTTATTTAAAAGCTGTCCTGTTTCCAGTATGAATAACATCATACGGTGTGCTATGAGATGCATCACCAATGAAATTTAAATGATTAGTTTTGAGCTCAATGAATGGCATTCATTTGCTGGTTTTCTTTGTCCATAGCTTGGGAAGCATTACTGCTGGTGTACACCAATATTTTAATCCACTAGGATTTCTGAAGGATATGATTCCTCTACCAACTGAAAAGTAATGAAACATTGACAACCGCATACTGAAATTCACCCACATACCAGCAAATGCAGATCCGAAAGATGGGAGTCCATGTTCTAATTGTTATATATCATGTACAAGAGGGGTAGCCTAAACAACAACCAAAGCCTTTTGCACATTCTCTATTGAAAAACTCTTCTAGCTAGTTTTCTGTTCAAGAAAAATGGCTACCTCCCATGTACGTTCAATCAGTTTACCCTCTAGTTCTCATCCTCTAACAATAAGTATTGAAGAGCAGATATCCAAGTTGAGGACATCAAAATCCTCCTCCTCAATAGGCCAAAACTTGGGTGCTCTGAAGAATTTGCATGAGTGCGTTGATGATTTCCTTCAACTGCCACACATTCAACTGACTCTCTCCAAGGAAAGTCAAAGTGATTCTCTAGAAGATGTGTCCAATGGATCCCTCCAATTGTTGGATATGTGCAGTATCACAAGAGATGTGATTTCACAGACCAAGCAAAGTGTTCAGAATCTTGAATCATCTCTTCGGAGAAGAGGTGGCAAGGAATCTAGCCAAACAGGTGAAGTTGATGCATACACAGCATCCAGAAAAACAGTGAATAAGGTCATCAAGAAGACCCTCAGGAATATCAAGAGAAAGGAAAACAATCATATCACAGCCCCCTTGGAGGATGACTCCATCTTGGCCACAGTAATTAGCCTTTTGAAAAGCGTTGAGGAAATTACTCTTTCCGTGTTGGAGTCCATCCTATGTTCCATTTCTCAGCCAAAAGAAAAATCCAAGTCCTCTAAATGGTCTGTAGTCTCAAGATTATTGAGATCCAAGCAGGCATCATGTGAAGGCAAAAGTGATACAAACCAAGGGGAGAAGATTGATACAGAATTGTTTGCCCTAAAGTCAACAAAAGACAACAGCGCTGCACAAGTCCAAAATCTTCTTAGAGGATTGGAGTCATTTGAATCAAGCATTCAACAAATGCAGGAGGAGCTGGAGTGTGTCTACCGACAGTTGGTGAAATCCAGGGTTTCCTTCCTTAACATTCTGAACCATTAAGGATGTTGTCTTGGGAAATCAAAATTTTGTTAGATATTGTACATTCACATAGAATTTGTGTACAGACTGATAAATATATGAATTACATCAATATACTATTTGGCATAGATTCAGTCTGTTGTCTCTCCTCTCCATCCGGACAGGTTTAAATCCGTATTAGCCTTTTCTTTGTAAATTTTTGGTTGAACCATGATTTTGACCACGGTTAACTGGAAAAACCGTGACTTGTGGCTCGATGGGGTCAATCGCCGGTCCGACTTTAACAATTTTGATCCTTGCCACTTTTTCAGGGGATAGAAAATAATACATGAAACTAATATGCAACAGTACTGCTACTATACTTTGCAATCAAGAACTCGAGTAATATCAAATATAACATAACTATCTACACTTGAGACCCTGAACAGAAAGAAAGCTGACACATAATATCGATTTATGCACTAAGACAGAACAACCTTTTATTGAGACTAATTAGAAACGATGCTGTGAACTAATAGATCAACAGAACTCCTGATAACTTATAACAAGGAGACAAAATATCAGATCATAAGTTTTTTTTTCAACCAACTTCAACCCAGAAAGGAACCGAGCCAACCTGGAATAAGATTATAGAGTAGATATAGCCTCCATGAACTCTGTATCATTTTCTAGGGCTTGTAATATCTCAGGTTTAAGGCAAGCATGAATGTCCACACTTCCGTGCTCTCCAGCTCCAGGAAATGATATAATCTTCCCATCCAAAGCTTTTCCGCGCCCACTTCGCACTGTGATTGGCTTTCCCCACCCAAAATCATTACCATAGACATCGAACCAAGGTGAGCTTCCAAAAATCAACCGAGTTATATTGCTTCTGGCTGGTTGAACAAGTTTTAGTGCCTGGGGTGGTCGATCCACCAGAGCCTTTAATTTCTTTTTTATTTCTTCATCTGTCTGCAGAGCAATCATTTTGTTAATCTGCATCGCGGCCCAGCCTAGTCCATGCTCCAGCAGCTCACTTGCTGTTGCAGTTGCCGACTCTATGATAATGGCATTCCCAAAATACTTGTCAGGCAACTGTGGCCGTAGTCTCTGCCTCACGTTCATTGTTACGTTGCAAAGAGTTTTTTCTAGGTGCGCTTCAAGTCGTTTGCTACGGGTTATGGATCGCCAAAAAAGGGCAAGAATTGCTTGAAGGGATGAGATTGATACGGAAGAGTTTCCACCAATACTATTACTCTCTGCATTTGCTTGGGCTTTAAGGGCTGCAATGCTTTCTTTTGTGAAGTGGAAAATCCTGACCTGCCAAGGTGCCGAATTAGAAGTCCCGGTTGTTCTCTGGTACAAGGAATCCGCTGGAATCCTAATAGGGCGCTCGATGCCATCAAGGAACCATTGTCCGAAAACAGGAACAGGTTGTGACAACAATTCCTGATGATGATGAGGACCTGCAGATAATATTGGTGATCTGGAGATTTCTGACCAAGTATTCATGAAATGCCAAAATGCCACACCATCAGCAATGGCGTGATTCACAGCCACACCCACGAAAACCCCATCCTCAAGCTCGGTCACTTGAACTACAAGTAATGGCTTGGAAACTCCTTCAAAATTACGGACTCCTTCCATCGGCAAAAGGGAATAGACTACCTCAGGAACGTAAGGCTCCAGTATTTGAGCCACGGTAACACCAGGAGCAGCTGCATCGATGAACTGGGCGCCATCACCGTTGCAGTCCACATAGAAAGACCTTGTATTGTCGTCTCTGTGCTCGGTGATGGCAAGACGACCAGCCAAGGGTGTGAAGATTCCAAGTGTGCGGGAGAGGGAGTCTCTGAGATGGTTAATTACGCTGTTTCCTGTAAGTTCTTCCAATTGTTTTGGTGTGGGTTTGTTGAAAAGAAGGCCCCTTTGGATGTATCCAGCTGGAAGAAGTTGAAGATCGAATGGCGTCAAATCAATCCTCCTTGGGAGAAGGGAGCCATTAGCCGGATAACTACTTGATGGTTTCACCAGGCTAGTGGAATTGAAATGGATTATGGGTTCCATACTGAAAGGGTAATAATGCAGACTTCAAATTCTCTAGGCTCTACTTAATGTATATATTTATACACACACACGTATGTAGCAGAGGGCTAGATGGGCATAAACTGACCAACATAATGCGCTAATATAAACGACTTTTCATATGAAAATATTTGGCCGGGGGACCCTAAAATTAATCTTATTACGTATGGTAGACTAAATGACTAATGCGGATTGGCTTGCAAAATTAAAATTATGCGTCCCTTCCTCCCTGATGTCGACATTATGTATGATTGTGTGTGGATGGGGAGGGATTCCGGGTTTGATATATTAATTTTGCAGTAGTTTAATGCCGACATAACAAAATTATATAGATGAGATTCCTCCACGTGATTTCTTCAGATTTTAAATGATAATATATATATACTGTTAGCAATAAGAAATTAGCATTAATACATCATTTTCAATGATAGACAGCCAAAAAGACGGATCTTGCCTCACTTTTGGCCAACAGATGAATCTTCATTCTTCATCTCCCAGCAGGTTATTGTAAGATGAATGTGGCCTGCCATTTCACTTCCAATGGTATGGCTACTGTATGTAGAGATGGGTCTGGGTCTGGATAGCTGGCTTTATCATAGTTGAGCCCACGCAATCAGAACATGAAACTCAGCTCACTGCAATTCTACAGGGGCTCAAATTAGCAGAAAATTTAGATATTAGACTTTTGTGCTTGGAGGCTGAAAACCATGCTGTGGTCACGTGGTTACTTGAAGATTTTGCTTGGAACACGAATCTAGTAGAGATTGCCGAAAATAGGGGTGTGTAGTTTATTGATTGTCCTTGTGGTTTACAGAGAAAAGGGACGTGAATAGTACCTGGGCCAAGATATTTCGGGGTTACATCACGGAATAAACAGGCTTTGGGGATATTTATAGAACGGGTGTCTCTTAGGCGGGCTTCTCAAGTAAGTTGGGCTCGATGGGCTTGGACTTGGTCTTTCGGTTTGGGCTCTCCCGGTAATGGGCCCGACGGGTAAATGCCATGTATCACTTCTATTTTTGTCTTTGGATTTTGTACATAAGGAAGTTAATTGTGTTGCTAGAACGATAGCTTCTTTAACCCCAAATTTTTGTAGGGGTTGAATATTTTGTGTTCCCCCTAATTGTAAGTGTTAGTTCTCTGCAGGGGAGCTTAGGCTTTTGTCCTTTGTAAAGCTGTATATTATTAATATATTATCCCGGTTTCCACCAAATTCTAGCTACTTTTTTTTTTGAACAGACCAAATTCTAGCTACTGGTTTTCCTAGAATCTGCCCGCATGTCTTATCCATGGACCGATACGAAATAAACCCACAATGGAGTTAACCAACTATACCACTAAAAGGCCGCAACCTCAGCGAATATAAAATCGGCAAGTAGGTAATTATCTTGTGGATGACTCCAACTTGGCCACACTAATTAGGCTTTTGAGAAGCGTTGAGGAAATTACTCTTTTCTATGTTCGAAACCATCCTATGTTCCATTTCTCAGCCAAAAGAAAAATTCAATTCTAAATGGTCTGTAGTCTCAAGATTATTGAGATCCAAGCAGGCATATGTGAAGGCAAAAGTGATTCAAACCAAGGTAGGGGTGCAATCGAGCCGAGCCGAGTCCGAATGGGTTTTTGGTACAGTTGGTACCCAACTTTCTTATGTTGGGTCAATCATGTACCTACAACTTTTCTCGAGACATTTATGTACCTGGAATTTTAACGGGCAGGTCAGTCATGGGTCTCGGGCTAGGTATGTGCTGACGTGGATGCTGCCCGATTCTGACCCGCTGCCCGCCGCACAAAACGACGTCGTATTGAATATGGGCGACATCGTTTTGGATACATGTGGCACAGATGGCCCCCGCCGTGGGTCCCGAAAACGAACCGGGCATACCATCTCGGGTCGCGACTATTTAGTATCCCAAACCGAACCAATCCCAGCCCCGGGTTTGATTGGATAATTTTTATAGTTTCCTTTTTATAATTGTTTGATAATCTTTATAAATTTCTATTTTTTATTATTATTTTAAATTCTACCTAATTTTTAACTCTAAAAAATTAAATGTAGTCGGTCCAAAAAAAAATACCCAAGTGCACTTACCACCAAACTACACAAATTTTTTTTTCCAGTTAAGTACTACATAATAACTTGTGCCATTTTAAAATCATAGAATTAATTTTTTAAAAATCCGTGTGAGAAGGAAAAACCATAAAAAATCTATCTCACACCCTATAAGGAACTATTTATCACTCCTCCCCACTACACATCACCACATACTCGCCTCAAACCACCATGACCGCCGCCTAGGGTGTCTTTATGTGATTTTGATTTCCTTAAAGCCACCAAAGACAAAAGGAAAAAAACTATAACTCACAACCCCCTCAATTCCTCGCTTCAAACCACCATGACCGCCTACCTACGATGACATATCTTCTTCTTCTAGTTTTGTTTCCTTTCAGCCACCATAAACAAAAAAGAAAATTATCACTCCTCCACTCACAACCCTCCTCCTCTCCCTTGCCTCAAACCACCATGGCCGTCCTCTCCCCGTATCACAGTATCACCACATCGCAGCAGTAGCAGTGGCGTGGTTCCCTATGATGGCGCATGGTATTGGAGAGGAGGGTGAGGTCGTGAATCTGAGCTGAATTTAGAGGGTTTGTGGCTTCGTGTTATTGATGAGGAATTGTAGAGATGGTGTTGTTGATGGTGGAGCACGGCTTCCGATTTGCTTGCAGATGGAAGATGCATGCTTGCTGGCCGGAATTGGTTGGTGGTTGTCGTTATTGGTGGTGTTCTCACGTGAGCTGCGTATGGTTGAGATGGTTTTGCGTGTTGATTTTGTAGGATCTGTTGGGAGGGCAGATGAAGAGATAGTGGTGGTGGTGGACGGTGGTGGTTAATTTTTTTGTTGCCAAGAGATAGTGGTGGTGGTGGACGGTGGTGGTGGTTGCCATGTGGTGGTTAATTTTTTTGTTGCCTTTAATTTTTTAAAATAAAACTGGTTATGAAAGATAATATTAGGCAAAGATTAAGGAGAGGGTTAATAGGTAAAGTGGGATTGTATCTTTAATTTGAGTAGGATTAATAGTTGGTTATGTTTTTAAAAGACTAACTCGGATTTATGAGGCCCTTCCTCTTCCCATCTAAATTTATTTTTTGAAAAAAAATTTGTAAAAGTTTAACCGAAGAAAGGAAAAAGTAAAACAAAAAAAAGAAACAAAAAATTTGGGTTTTAAAGTGGAAATGGTAACGTTTGGGTAAGGTTGAACCTTTTAAACCGGGGGAGAGCCAAGGTTGAACCTTTTAAACCGGGAGAGAGCCAAGGCAGAAAAACGGGGTCAATTGTTGGGGATTGAGTGGGTCTTATGTTTGACACGTGGACGTGAAACGACGTCGTATTGCGGTAATACGACGTCGTTTTGAGCAACGGGCAGCAACCCAATTTTGGGCAGCATCCACGTCAGCACATACCTAGCCTGAGACCCATGATTGACCTGCCCGTAAAAACTCCAGGTATATGATTGTCTCGAGAAAAGTTGTAGGTACATGATTGACCCAACGTAAGAAAGTTGGGTACCAACTGTACCAAAAACCCGAGTCCGAATATAGATAGGCTCGGCTCGAGCTCGTTAGAGAAAAGGCAAGCTCGATCTATTATCTTTCGAGCTCGAGCTCGAGCTCGAAAGATAATAGAGGGGCTCGAGTTCGGCTCGATTGGGCTCGACTAAGGTCCAAATGCAATAACCAAATAATTTTTTTAACCCGACATGAGGATACCAAACAACCAATTGCAAAGCAAATGAACAAATGTATTATTCTATAAAAGACGTTTGAGAGTGAGAATATAAACAAGTAAACATTAACGACACAACTTAGATTATAAATCTAGAAATTACAATCTGGACTTCATTATACCATGGGGGCGGCCGCGAACGGAGGCAACGATAAGAGGTGATGCGGTAATCATTGGGACGGCGGCGACAACTCAAGATCGAGATCTAATAGCAAGCCAAGAACATCTGGAGAAGTCGGAGTCGCGATGATGATGAACGAAGGGGAATTTTGTGAGGAAGGGAGACTTGAGGTGGATGAGGAACTAGAGTTGTCAAGATATGGTGGTTGGAATTGGGCGACTGACGGCGGCAACAAGTTAAAAAAAAAAATAGACTGAGCAATATCGTGCTAGGTTTGGCTGTTTGGAGGTAAACACTGAAATGCTAATAGGGAAAAAAATATAGTGTCTTTTGGTTTCTTTTTAACTTTAAATTAAATACAATATTGGTTGGGTATAAATTAATGATAAAGTCTAGTCAAACATAAATTGGGGCCCGGTGTTTGATTTTATGAGATTAGTTGTGGGTTTAAAATAGTAAGCAAAGCCCAAACTAAATAAAAAGTCTGCCTCTTATTTTAACGAAAGAAAAAATACTTTTTATTTAAAGCTCGATTAGGCTCACGAGCCTAACGAGCTGAGTATTACCAAGCTGGAGTTCGGCTCGTTTGACATTAAAGCTCGGCTCGAGCTCGATAATGTCGAGCCGACAACGCAATTCATCGAATCGATCTCGAACAGCTCACGAACTGACCCGAGGGAGAAGATTGATATAGAATTGTTTGTCCTCAAGTCAACGAAAGACAACAGCCCTGCACAAGTCCACAATCTTCTTAGAGGATTGGAGTCATTTGAATCAAGCATTCAACAAATAGAAGAGGAGCTGGAGTGTGTCTACAGACAATTGGTGAAATCCAGGGTTTCCTTCCTTAACATTCTGAACCATTAAGCATGTTGTCTTGAGAAATCAAAATTTTGTTAGATATTGTATATTCACATAGAATTTGTGTACAGACTGATAAATATGTGAATTACATCAATATACTATATGACGTAGATCCAGTACGTCCGTTCTGTTGTCTCTCCTCTCCTTCCCTATGCAACCAACAAATCGATTTTCTTCTTTAACAATTTCATTTACAATGTCACCATCCAGTGTCTTTATCCTGAGGTCAGTGAACTGTCTACAAAACCGCAACCTTGACAATTTCAGTTGTACATTCCCTTAAATCTGCTTTGAATGTTCAATCTCTTTTGACGCAGGAGTACTCAACCGAAAAGCAATCTTGCCAATTATCACTGCTCTTCTATGTTCTTTTTCTGTCCTCAAACTTATATTGTTGAAAAGCTGACCATCAGAATAGAGAGTCTTATCTTGAAAGAGAGAATTGAATAATAAATACAATAAGGCCTTGAGCTGGACGTAATGGCTGCATTATCGTTGCGAGTGTTTTACAAACACGTTCTGCCCCGGTTGGTTGTACCTGGGCAATTGTGACCCGACAAGTTTAAATCTGAGTTAACATTTCCTTTATAAATTTTTGGTGGAACGAGGATTTTGACCATTGTTTGACTGGAAAACCCGTGATATTATGGCTTGACCGGGTAATGGCCGGTCCGGGTTTAACAATTTTGATCCTTGCCATTTTTTTCAGGGTATAAACATGAAACTAATAAGCAACAGTAGTGCTACTATAATTTGCAATCAAGAAATCGAGTATCAAAGATAACTATCAATCGAGCTACATGTACGTTCAATCGAGCTTCCCCTGTTTTATGTTGAAGATATCCCTACGGGTATAAGGGAGATCTGTCATTATGATGCTGTAAACTTCCCTTGTTCTTAATGAAAGCTTGAACGCATCATTCATAAAAAAAAAAAAAGAAATCGAGTATCAAAGATAACTATCTTCACTCGAGACCCTGAACAGAAAGAAAGCTGACACATAATATCAATTTATGCACTAAATCAGAACACTCTTTATCGAGACTAATTAGAAATGAAGTTGCGAACTAATAGATCAACAGAACTCGTGACGACATATAACTAGGAGACAATATAACAGATCATAAGTTTTTTTCTTCAAACTTATCCCTACTGTATATGTCTAACGTTAGGCACTTAGGCTCAGTCAACTTCAACCCAGAAAGGAACCGAGCCAATCTGGAATAAGATTATTGATACACACAAAATCACACATACTTTACAATATGTTTTAAAGTGTTTTGGTCTTGCATTTAGGGTTCATACCTTCATTTTGTTAATAAATTACCCTAGTTTATGGCAAAGTTGATTTTACTAATCTAAGTTTGCTTCCATGTGCAAATCAGTGCTTTTGAGAAGAAATTCTAAAACAAAACACCAAGTTCAAAGAAGAATCAAATCAGTGTCCTTGACAGCTCCCGAGACCGTGTCTAATCTTTTCATATATTAATTAAAGTCTACCTGTCAAGAAGCCACGTGGATAGTGACCTGAACACCCCATGTGGACGAGCATAATCAGAGAGTCATGTGGGATCATTATTTTATTCATCAAAAGAGGGCCAACTCTTTGGACAACACTTTCAACAGCTTTTTAATAAAATAATGAGAGCACTTTACATCATTATGTCTGGAAAATCAGAAAAGGACACATGGAATCTTCCTTTTGGTATTAGTGGGAATATTTCTGGGGAGTGGAAATGTTGGTGGACGAGAAAGTGGAATTTTATTTTATTATCTTGAGCACAGTGTGACCCACAGCACACTGTCAGCACCTCTAAAGGGAATCTTTCCACCAATATCAGAAAAACCAGTGGAAAGTATGTGGACACTCCTTTTGAACGTGCATAAAGAATGTACACCTGGATTATTCCTAGTGGACACTTATTTTAATGCCCAGAAGATGCTTTTAAGCATCTATAAAAGGGGCATTCCATGGAACAACAAGAGGAGAGTTGGAGCAGAGCAAAATACACACCTACACACATTAAACTCCGTACATGTCAGAGAGAGAGCAGTGAAGATCCCGTAGCAAATGAGAAAAGTCAACTTTTGTTCATATTTCTAGTCAAACAGCGTTGTCAGCTACGCTGTTATCAGCACTGTTGGTTTGAAATCATGTTTTCTATTATTGTTGTTCTTTCTTCTTTTATTATGAGCTAAACCCTTCATCTAGGTCTAAGGGATGTAGCTATTGTTGATTTATCTAGTTGACTATTCAGAATTGGTTATCTTCATTTTGTTATACCTTGATTTATTCACAGTGCGCTTCACAGTGTTAGAGACTTGATCAACCTTTAGCACTATCCTAGATACCCGAGTGAAGGACCGAGAGGTGAAATGAGGGGATTGGAAAATACTGTAGTAAACCTTTAGTTTCTGATATCCGAGAGGAATCATAAGCTAATTGAGGAAATAAGCACTTAACATAGAGCTCACAGCGCCCTAAACAGTGTTACACTAGCGAGAGGAGGTAATACGTGGTTAGGGTAGGATATAAGATTGTGAGAGCAAATTATGTTATAAAAGGTTAATTGCCCTTCAAGGTGGATGATTTGATGAACCAAGGATGAATAGTTACTAGATTATGAAGCAATAGTGAACCCCAGACGACCTAGGTTAGTTCCCATTTGAATCTTTTATATTTAAGCTTGTTTTCTTACTTTGATTCTGAATTCAGTTTACCTTCTGTGTTCAATTATCTCCTAATTCACTATTCTTTATAATTTCGGTATTTTATCAGCTTATTTAATCGACAGTGCTAAGGACAGTGTTATTACCAGTCCCTGTGATTCGACCTTGTTGCTACAATGTACTGTTCCCTTGCAGTAATTTGCACATCAAATTTTTGGCACCGTTGTCGGGGACTGGAATTGTTAATACTACTTGGTAATAGTGATTATTTAAGCTTATTTTGTTACTTTACGGTTCTTTTTTCTTGTGACAGTGTTGCAGACAGCGTCTCTAACAGTGTATGTAAGGAACTAGGAGCACAAATCCACACCTTGTGTACACCCCGGAGATTGAAAAATCAGCAAAACGAAATCGTAAGAAAAAGAGACAACAGAAGAAGGAAGAAAATAAAGCAAAAATGGCTGAAGGAAACAACGGTGTCAACAACAGGGAAGACAATGTTATTACTTTGTTTGGACCAGTCGGATGTGCCCATGAACGAGTTGCTGGCGCACAGAACTGGGGGAAACCGAAATGCTATTGTCCTTCCAGAAATAGCAAATTCCTATGAGTTTAAGCCCAACTTGATACAAATTATTCGGGGAAAATTCTTTTGGAGGAACAGCGTTGGAGGACCCAAACATGCACTTGGAGGAATTTCTATCCCTTTGTGATACCTTCAAGCTCAATGGCTGCACCGAAGACGCTAAGAGATTGCACCTATTCCCCTATTCCCTTCGTGATGGAGCCAAGAAGTGGCTAAAGAATCTTCCGCCAGGTAGCATCTCAACTTGGGACCAATTGAAGGCGGCTTTCTTGAAGAAATACTTCCCGGATACAAAATTCAGTGAACTACGTGGAGAGATCCTTACTTTCAAGCAAAAGCATGATGAGTCCATTGTCGAAGCATGGGAAAGATTTCAAGATCTCATCACACGCTGTCCAAAACACTGGCAGTACCCACCAATCTTGTTGCAAACATTCTACAATGGTGCATCATTGGCAGACAGGCGTACCTTAAACACTATTGTAGGTGGAAATTTCAAGAGAAGGACATATGAAGATGCAAAAGCCCTTATGGAGAATCTAGCCGAAGAAGAGCCACCACAGCGCAGTCAACAGGGTATCCACCATGTTGATAGAATGACGGCCTTGGAAGCACAAATAGCCTCACTCTCAAAGCAGCTGAAGGATGTTGCCAAAATGACCACTGAAGCAATTGCAACAGCCACGGTTCAAGTTTCTGAAGTATGCAATGGCACTCATGCATACAATGACTGTCCAGAAGTTGATAGAGAGGTAGTCAACTTTGTCAACCGCCAGAACCTACCATTCTCTTACCCACAAAACCATTGATGGAGACACAACAACAATGTTACTTATCAAAATTCCGGACAACAGCTCAGACAGGGTTAGCAACAGAGTCTGCAACAGGGTAGTCAACAGGGTGGACAGTCCGAATCTGATGGGCATATTGAAGCAAATTATGGAGAACCAACAAAGGATGGCAGATGATGTTAGCTTGCTGAAAGCTCACAATAGAATGCTGGAAACACAAATTGCCCAGCAAGCACAACCTCAAGGAGTACAGGGGAGATTACTTGGGCAACCTGAAGCAAATCCAAAAGAACAGTGTCAAGCAACTAGTAGATCCCATTTCTAAGCCTACAAAGGAGCCAAAAGCAGCAGACAAACCAGAGAAGAAGGCGAAGACTGAACATACAATGGTAAAGCCATATATGCCACCTTTGCCATATCCACAGGTTTACAAACAGGGCAAGATAGAAGAACAATACAACAAGTTCGTGGAGATGCTGAAGGGACTATCACTTGAGATACCATTCACTATCGTTTTGGAGCAGATGCCCACATATGCAAAATTCTTAAAAGACATTTTGATAAGAAAACGAACAGTGGATAATAAGACAGTGCCCCTCACAGCGGAGTGTAGTGCTGTTTTGCAAAAGACACAGCCCTTATCCAAGCTTGAAGATCCAGGAAGCATATCCATTCCTTGTCATATAGGAACCCAAACATTCAACTGAGTTCTCTGTGATCTTGGAGCAAGTGTGAGTTTGATGCCATTAGCTACAGCCCAAAAGCTTGAATTTGGAGAAATAAAGCCTACACGAATGGTCTTGCAACTAGGTGATAGATCTATTAAATACCCTGTTGGGGTGCTAGAAGATGTTCCAGTGAAGGTGGGAAAATTCTTCATCCCTTGTGACTTTGTGATTCTGGACATGGAGCTTGTTGACTGCACACCAATCATCCTTAGGAGACCTTTTCTTGCAACCGCTGGGGCGATAATTGATGCTAGAGATGGAAGCATTACACTTTGAATTGGAGAAGAGAAGGTTAATTTCAATATCCAGAAGGCCATCAAATCAGAATTCCAATCCAATGCATGCCACATGGTTCGGATTTTTGAAGATGATATGGAGGAAATAGTGGAAGAGATTGACGCTGTGACTGACACTGTCGATTCGCTCCTAACATGCATTGCAAAAGGAGCTGGATCAGAAGACGAACATGATGAAGTAAGGGCAGTAGCTTAGCAGATATCAAATGCTCCAGTGCTTCATCATTCAGAGAAGACCTTTGAGCTACTCACTAACAACAGCACTGTCGATGACACTGTTGATAAGGCTGTCAAGTGCACTGTTGATTCGCAAAAAGCTCCCAAAGTGGAATTAAAACCTCTGCCATCAAAGCTAAGGTATGCATTTCTTGGGCCTAATAAAACTTATCCAGTTATTATTAGTGCTAACCTTTCATGTGCAGAAGAGGAAGCTTTGCTTGATGTACTTAGAAAACACCGACAAGCCATTAGATACACAATTGATGATATTAGGGGGATTAGCCCTTCCCTTTGCATGCATCGAATTATGTTGGAAGAAGGGTGCAAACCCTCCATTGAGCATCAGAGAAGGCTAAATGAAAACATGAAAGAGGTTGTCAAAAAGGAAATCCTAAAACTCCTTGATGCTGGGATCATTTACCCCATTTCTGATAGCACATGGGTAAGTCCAGTTCATGTGGTGCCAAAGAAAGGAGGAATGACAGTGGTGCGCAATGAGAATAATGAGTTGATCCCTACAAGAACAGTGACAGGATGGCGAATGTGCATAGACTACAGGAAGCTCAACAGTGCCACTAGAAAAGATCATTTTCCCCTTCCTTTCATTGGCCAAATGCTAGAGAGGTTAGCCAAACACTCATACTATTGTTATTTGGATGGATATTCAGGATTTTTTCAGATCCCCATTCATCCCCTTGACCAAGAAAAGACTACTTTCACATGCCCTTATGGTACTTTTGCTTACCGTAGAATGCCTTTCGGTTTGTGCAATGCACCTGCTACATTTCAACGTTGCATGATGTCTATTTTCTCTGATTTTATTGAGTCAATCATGGAAGTGTTTATGGATTACTTTTCTGTGTACGACACTTCTTTTGATGATTGCTTAAAAAATCTAACCAAAGTTTTGCAGCATTGTATGGAAGCAAACCTCGTGCTTAATTAGGAGAAGTGCCATTTTATGGTAAGATAAGGTGTAGTGTTGGGACACTTGGTTTCAAAACGAGGTATTGAGGTTGATAAAGCTAAAATTGAAGTTATTGAAAAATTGCCTGTTCCTAACACTGTTAAAGCAATTCGTAGTTTTTTAGGTCATGCTGGCTTTTATCGACGCTTTATTAAGGACTTCTCAAAGATTGCAAAGCCTTTGACGAATCTCCTAAATAAGGATGTTGAGTTTGTATTTGACAATGCTTGTTTAGATGCCTTTTGCAGGTTAAAAACAGCGTTGACAACAGCGCCCATTATGCAACCACCAGATTAGACACTTCCATTTGAGATCATGTGTGATGCAAGTGATTTTCTAGTAGGTGCAGTACTTGGCCAGAGGAAAGATAACAAATTGCATGCCATTTACTATGCAAGCCGCACTTTGGATGATGCTCAGGTGAATTATGCTACTACGGAGAAAGAATTGCTTGTCGTAGTTTTTGCCATTGACAAATTCCGATCCTACCTTCTTAGGTCAAAGGTGATCGTCCATACAGACCATGCAGCCCTGAGATACCTATTGACAAAGAAGGAAGCAAAGCCCCGTCTCATCCGCTGGATTCTTCTCCTCTAAGAATTCGACTTGGAGATTAAAGATAAGAAAGGGGTAGAAAATTTGGTTGCTGACCATCTTTCAAGACTCAGCCAAAACGAGGAAGACTCAAATGAACCGGAGCCAGCCATCAATGATTCCTTTCCTGATGAAAATTTGTTGATAGTGGCAGTGACAGCGACAGGAATAGCACAGGAGACAGTGTTGTCCATCAAACTGTTTCTATGGTATGCGACTTTTGTGAATTTTTTGGTTTGTGGAGTTTTGCCCCCAGATCTTAGCTATTCCCAGAAGAAGAAATTCTTTTCCGACATCCGCCATTATCTTTGGCATGAACCTTATCTATACAAGAGATGTGGAGATGGATTGATCCGACGGTGTGTACCCGAGGAGCAATATAAAGACATTCTTCCAAGCTGCCATGAGGCACCATATGGTGGCCATCACGGAGCTGATAGCACTACAGCAAAAGTTCTTCAATCAGGATTCTTCTGGCCGACTTTATATAAGGATGCAAGGAACTTTGTGAAGCATTGTGACCAATGCCAGCGCACCGAAAACATAACTCACCAACATGAAGCTCCTCAACAAGGAATATTGGTTGTCGAACCATTTGATGTATGGGGAATTCACTTCATGAGTCCTTTTCCTTCCTCCTAATTCAATCAATATATCCTTGTGGCTATTGACTATGTGACAAAATGGGTGGAAGCCATCGCCTCCAAAACCAATGATGGAAAAGTGGTCACCAATTTTTTAAAGAAACATATTTTTACAAGGTTTGGTGTTCCACATGCCATAATTAGTGATGGGGGCAAGCACTTCTGCAATAGGCTGTTTGCTGAGTTGTTGAAGAAGTACGGTGTCACACACAGGATCGCTACTCCTTACCATCCACAAACCAGTGGGCAAGTTGAGGTTGCAAACTGAGAAATCAAACGTATTTTGGAGAAAACAGTGAATACATCCCACAAGGATTGGTCTATGAAGCTGGATGATGCATTGTGGGCTTATCAGCTTACAAGACTCCTATTGGCACTACGCCATTTCGGCTAGTTTATGGGAAGTCTTGCCATCTACTTGTTGAGTTGGAACATAAGGCCTATTAGGCAGTGAAAATCTTAAATTTTGATGGCAAAGTAGCAGGGGAGAAGCGAAAACTTCAACTCAATGAAATTGAGGAAATCCGTTTGGAGGCCTACGAGAATAACAAAATCTACAAGGAGAGGTCAAAGAAGTGGCATGATAGTAGGATTCTCCATAGGCAACTTCAATCTGGGGATGAGGTATTGTTGTATAACTCTCGCCTAAAATTGTTCCCTGGGAAGCTGAGGTCACGATGGTCCGGTTCATTCACGATAGTACAAACATTTCCACATGGAGCCGTAGAGGTCTGTGGAAATGGGCAGACATTCAAGGTAAACCATCAAAGACTCAAGAAATATTGGTCTGGTGAACAGGTTGAAGAAATTGCAACAGTGCAATTGACAGTGCCTGTCACAGCTTTCGACATAGAGTGACCCATAGGGTGTCCAGCTACAAGACATAAAAGAAACGCTTTTCGGGAGGCAACCCGAGGTAAGTGAGTTATATTTCGTCTTCATTTTCCTATTTTCACTAACTATGGTGTTTTTCAAAAAAAAAAAAAAGGGAGCAATGCATAAGCAAGATAAAGAATGGACAGGAATATCCACAAGACTTGGCAGTCACTATTAGAGAAGCATTCTAAAACTCTACCCTTACTTTTATTTACTATCTAAATGTAGCTGCTAAATTTTGTGAGATATTTGTGCTATTATGAGTCATGAGATGAAAAGACATTTTTGTCCCTGCATGCATGCATATCAATCTTGAATTTCTAAGCCAAAAGTAACACCATACACGAGTTCCTTCTTCTACTGGTGCACAGTGGCGGTTCTGCTCTCCTTATCCTTGTAAAGTTTTTTGTTTAAAAACCAATTCCACACCTGGACAAACTATCCGTCTAGATTCATCCCAACCCATTACATACAAACCTCCATATAACCATTCATCTCCATCCATAACACCCTAACCTCACCAAGACCATGAAGCATCCCAAACTACCATCACCGCCGTCGAAAGAGGAGGACGACGTCGTCCAATTCGGCCACTTTCTAAACCCAGAATCCATTCTTGCTCTTCCATGGTTTGACACCCCAACCGAACCCATCCATCAACAACACCCAATCGATTTAAACCACCCTCTCTGTCCGCCATCTCCACCAACCTTTCATAACCAAGAACCGCCCTCCACTCTTCAGCCAACACCAGAAAAATTTCGCTCCCAAACACTCCCAACCACCAAAAACTGTCGGCACAGGAGGGAGAGCACTCTACTAAAAACTTTTTCCAATAGAGCAGCCGCTGCGGCACGCACCTGAAAGAAATACAAGCCCTTCACCTACGACGACATCGTCGATCTCACCACAAACACAATACCCGCATTCCAAACCAGTAGAGGAACCGCTGCGGTACACACCCAAAAGAGACAAGTGAAAGAACAAGAAGTCACCTCCTCCCCCTGCCGCAAACGACCACGGAAAGGCACCCCATTCAGGCGTCCGAATTGCAATTCTACAACAAGTGACAGAGAAAATGGGTCAAAAAAGGAGAAACCAACCATCAGAGCAACCGTCAACAACCCACATCCTACAAGAATCGAGTTTGTCTCAGATGCCCATCGCCAACATCACCCAAAAGAACAAACGGGTATTACCTTCTCGATTTTTCGACCACAATACTCATGTTGAATTTGAATTCACACCAGTTATTGATGAATTGTTGGTTGGAGTTGGATGGGTTAAATTTAGCAAGATGGTTGAACTCACATACCCAGATTTGACGAGGGAATTCTATGGAAGTTTACAATACTTAGAGGGAGATCATGACCTCGGCACCATAGAATCCATCACCTTCCGTTTATCAAAACAAACACTTAACATCAACCTAGTTGAGTTTAATACACTCTTTGGTTTTGCCAATGATGGAATCCGAGGTCCACCACCAGGATTTAAGCAACAACATGCTTGGAATACCCTTGCAGAAAATGGCGAAACCTACAAGGCTTTCGACTCCAAAACCACCTCTTTACGGTCTTTAATGCTTCGATATATGCATCACGTTTTAGCAAGGACAATTTTCTGTAGGAGCAGCAGTAAAATTGTGGTTGAGTTACAAGAGTTACTGCTCTTGTGGTGCTTTCAGAACCGGATTCCAGTCAACACGAGTAGTTTTATTTT
Organism: Turnera subulata; assembly: GCA_028386065.3. Classification (NCBI taxonomy): domain Eukaryota; kingdom Viridiplantae; phylum Streptophyta; class Magnoliopsida; order Malpighiales; family Passifloraceae; genus Turnera; species Turnera subulata. The sequence continues at coordinate 7,822 of JAKUCV010006826.1, read as the reverse complement.
CGAAAGGTTCCGGGCTCACCTTCAATCAAAATTCTTGGGATGTGCCGGTTTCATCATTGGTTTGGCAAAATATTTCAAGGTAGACCTTACACATTACCAACCCTTGCATGAACCCCCTACCTGTACACCCGAGAAAGCTAAGAATTTCCTCGATCGGAATTTTGTCCCGAAAAAGGAAGCATCAACCGAAGTGCCTTCAAGCTCAAAAGGGATGGGGGATCGACTTAATGAGGTGATGGAAACTGTTGGCGCGTTGAGAGCCGATTTTGAGGGGCGGATGACTACTCTTCAAGGAGAGGTGGCCATTATCAAAGACATGTTGTCAACACTGCTTGAAAAATGACTTTCTTTGGCTCGGGATCAACATCCTCATTTTGAAATTGCATTTCGCTTTTTCCTCTATTTTTCATGTTAGTTTTTGCTAATTTGTTTAAATTCTGGTAGTTGAATTTTCTCCCTGATTTTGCATGGTGATTTCTTGCCTCATTTGTGCACTTAATGATCTGTTGGGGGCTGATTTTTGTGCATTATTTTGTGGATTGTTGTTGGCTTTTTCGGTGAGGACATAGTCAAATTTAAGTATGGGGGAATTAATCCTTTTGGTTTAACTATGGTTTTTATTTAATCTTGAGTGTGTTTTTATTTAATCCTGAGTGTGCTTTCATTTAATTTTAAGTCTTCAATCTTTAGTATGCTTTCATTTTATTTTCATTAAGGCCACGACACTTGGTATTTGGTATTGAGCTGCCATTGGATACTCTCATTGTCTCTTCTCAGGTTCAAGCGTGGTTATGAATGATGTTGAGAACACTGTCACTCAAACTATTATGAACCCTATTGTTTTCTCAAAATTTTTTTCATCGACTCTTTTTTTTTATCTAAGCACAGGATGAGAGGTCAAGTTTGATGCAGAAACCATTTTGGTTTATGAGGTAACAAGTGCCAATTGTTTTTCAGAAAAAAAAAAACAAATGAAGAAGCAATACCTTAGAACCAATTCAAGTTCACTTTTGAAGCGAAATTTAAACATCTTGGTATAATCACAGATATGATATAGGCATTTCTTTTGCACAACTTAAACTTCACTTCTCAACCTGCATCATTATTTCCCTAGATAGCCACTTTTGAACCTTGATTTGATGGTCATATTTAATTGATACATACATCATCACACCTTAAGCCCTTTGCAGCCCTTGATGACCATCTTTGTGTTCATTGAACATAATTTTTTTTTTTGTGGACTAAAAACCAACCCTATCTGTTTGCTTGTTCAATTCTAACTTTAGGTAAAAAGCATCTTACCAAGCATTGGAAACAGAGTGACGGTCAAAGAAACAGAGCAAAATCTTATTGATAATGTGAGGAGATTCAGGGAATTGAAATGTAATGAAGGGAGCACACACAAAAAAGAAAGATGAAAAAAAAAGAGAAAAATAAATAAATATATATATTAGAGTTTCTCTCTCAATCTTTGATAGCTGATCTCTCACACAATTACAGTAAGCTCTGTTTCAAAAAAAAAAAAGTCACTTTGATTTGAGCCTATTTTGAGGATATGATTACTTGAAGTTAGAATTTGAGATAAGTGAATAGATCTTTGCTAGCCTACCTTAACTCCTTTTTCTTTTCTTGGTAACCAATCCAACCTCAACTTATAAACCAAAAAAAAAAGAAAAAAAAACACCTATTGATCTCTGATTATATTATATGTTCATTTGTAGAGATTGAGAACTTGAATTGGCATATTAGGTATTTGTATTCTTTTTTTTTTCGTATTGCAATTCAATTCTTTGGCACAAGGAGCTTCAAAGACCAAATGGTAACTGTTTAGAATCTGATTTATCATCCATGTGTCTAAGTTTGGAAAGGAGTTAAAAAAGGGTTTATGACAGTATGAATGACAGCTCACTTGACAGCGTTTATAATTCATGTTTAAATCATTAGAGATTATTGAGATTTCCAATTGCATTTATTTCCCAGAAGTCAATGCTTAAGATTTTGCTTGAGGACAAGCAAAGATTCAAGTCTGGGGGAATTTGATACACACAAAATCACACATACTTTACAATATGCTTTAAAGTGTTTTGGTCTTGCATTTAGGGTTCATACCTTCATTTAGTTAATAAATTACCCTAGTTTATGGCAAAGTTGATTTTACTAATCTAAGTTTGCTTCCATGTGCAAATCAGTGCTTTTGAGCGGAAAGTATGTGGACACTCCTTTTGAACGTGCATAAAGAATGTACACCTGGATTATTCCTAGTGGACACTTATTTTAATGCCCAGAAGATGCTTTTAAGCATCTATAAAAGGGGCATTCCATGGAACAACAAGAGGAGAGTTGGAGTAGAGCAAAATGCACACCTACACACATTAAACTCCGTACATGTCAGAGAGAGAGCAGTGAAGATCCCGTAGCAAATGGGAAAAGTCAACTTTTGTTCATATTTCTAGTCAAACAGCGTTGTCAGCTACGCTGTTATCAGCACTGTTGGTTTGAAATCATGTTTTCTACTATTGTTGTTGTTCTTTCTTCTTTTATTATGTGTTAAACCCTTCATCTAGGTCTAAGGGATGTAGCTATTGTTGATTTATCTAGTTGATTATTCAGAATTGGTTATCTTCATTTCGTTATACCTTGATTTATTCACAGTGCGCTTCACAGTGTTAGAGACTTGATCAACCTTTAGCACTATCCTAGATACCCGAGTGAAGGACCGAGAGGTGAAGTGAGGGGATTGGAAAATACTGTAGTAAACCTTTAGTTTCTGATATCCGAGAGGAATCATAAGCTAATTGAGGAAATAAGCACTTAACATAGAGCTCACAGCGCCCTAAACAGTGTTACACTAGCGAGAGGAGGTAATACGTGGTTAAGGTAGGATATAAGATTGTGAGAGCAAATTATGTTATAAAAGGTTAATTGCCCTTCAAGTTGGATGATTCGATAATGTCGAGCCGAATACGCAATTCATCGAATCGATCTCGAACAGCTCACGAACTGACCCGGCTCCCCTAGGGAGAAGATTGATGTAGAATTGTTTGTCCTCAAGTCAACGAAAGACAACAGCCCTGCACAAGTCCACAATCTTCTTAGAGGATTGGAGTCATTTGAATCAAGCATTCAACAAATAGAAGAGGAGCTGGAGTGTGTCTATAGACAATTGGTGAAATCCAGGGTTTCCTTCCTTAACATGCTGAACCATTAAGCATGTTCTCTTGAGAAATCAAAATTTTGTTAGATATTGTATATTCACATAGAATTTGTGTACAGACTGATAAATATATGAATTACATCAATATACTATATGACGTAGATCCAGTACGTCCGTTCTGTTGTCTCTCCTCTCCTTCCCTATGCAACCAACAAATCGATTTTCTTCTTTAACAATTTCATTTACAATGTCGCCATCCAGTGTCTTTATCTTGAGGTCAGTGAACTGTCTACAAAACTGCAACCTTGACAATTTCAGTTGTACATTCCCTTAAATTTGCCTGGAATGTTCAATCTCTTTTGACGCAGGAGTACTCAACCAAAAAGCAATCTTGCCAATTATCACTGCTCTTCTATGTTCTTTTTTTGTACTCAAACTTATATTGTTGAAAAGCTGACCATCAGAATAGAGAGTCTTATCTTGAAAGAGAGAATTGAATAATAAATACAATAAGGCCTTGAGCTGGACGTAATGGCTGCATTATCGTTGCGAGTGTTTTACAAACACGGACCGGCCAGTTGGTTGTACAAGTTTAAATCTGAGTTAACATTTCCTTTATAAATTTTTGGTGGAACGAGGATTTTGACTGGAAAACCAGTGATACTATGGCTTGACCGGGTAATGGCCGGTCTGGGTTTAACAATTTTGATCCTTGCCATTTTTTTTCAGGGTATAAACATGAAACTAATAAGCAACAGTAGTGCTACTACAATTTGCAATCAAGAAATCGAGTATCAAAGATAACTATCAATCGAGCTACATGTACATTCAATCGAGCTTCCCCTGTTTTATGTTGAAGATATCCCTACGGGTATAAGGGAGATCTGTCATTATGATGCTGTAAACTTTCCTTGTTCTTAATGAAAGCTTGAACGCATCATTCATAAAAAAAAAAAGAAATCGAGTATCAAAGATAACTATCTTCACTCGAGACCCTGAACAGAAAGAAAGCTGACACATAATATCAATTTATGCACTAAATCAGAACACTCTTTATCGAGACTAATTAGAAATGAAGTTGTGAACTAATAGATCAACAGAACTCGTGACAACATATAACAAGGAGACAATATAGTAGATACCGCCTCCATGAACTCTATATCATTTTCCAAGTGGAGCAATATCTCAGGTTTAAGGCAAGCATGAATGTCCACACTTCCTGGCTCTCCAGCTCCAGGAAATGATAAAATCTTCCCATCCAAAACTTTTCCGCGACCGGTTCGCACTGTGATTGGCTTTCCCCACCCAAAATCATTACCATACACATCGAACCGAGGTGAGCTTCCAACAATCAGCCCACTTACATTGCTTCCGGCCGGTTGATCAAGTTTTAGCGCCTGGGATTGTCGATCTACCAGAGCTTTTAATTGCTTTTTTATTTCTTCATCTGTCTGCAGAGCAATCATTTTGTTAATCTGCATCGCGGCCCAGCCTAGTCCATGCTCCAGCAGCTCACTTGCTGTTGCAGTTGCCGACTCCATGATAATGGCATTCCCAAAATACTTGTCAGGCAACTGTGGCCGTAGTCTCTGCCTCACGTTCATTGCTACAGTGCAAAGAGTTTTTTCTAGGTCCGCTTCAAGCCGTTTGCTACGAGTTATGGATCGCCAAAAAAGGGCAAGGACTGCTTGAAGGGATGAGATTGATACGGAAGTGATGTAGATGGGCCTAATTCGGGAATAGGCCCAACCCATGAACAAGCCCAATAATTAGTGACCGAGGCCAGACCGAAAGGCAGGAGGGTCAAGGACCCGGCCCGTGGATAAGGCCCACTACTTGGAGGCCCATTAGACCTTATCTACCGGCTCATCTAGAGGAAATCCGATCGTGACCAATAACAACATGACATGTGGCCAGGCTGACCCCGAATAAATACCCTAAAACCAGATATTTTCAAGGGCTTCTTCTCATTCTTCCCCACTCTCTCTCTCTCCCGGGATCCTCTCTCCCTCTCAGCCGATTCTTCCCTTTGCACACAACTCATACCATGTACATCAACTATCCAATATCAATAAAGAATTGACACCCCCTGATTCTGTTTTACATCAGTTTGGTTCCGTTGCCGGGAACGATTCGAAAGCCAGACAATCATCAACCATCAACCGTTCAAATCATCAACAATCATCCACAATACGATTTCAGACATCACAAACTCAACAAATGTTCAGCGCATCAACACATCAACAGATCTGAAAATCCAACATATTACATAAACAACAAATATATTTATCCATAGTGAATTTATTTAAGCATTCAACTAATGGTATTTTGATTCTCAAATTCATGCAGATTGAACTACCAGAAAATCAGAGCAAAAACAAAGGTGAGGAGCAAATCCAAGCCAAACCGAAAATCCACGGTGAAGGAGAGCCCAGATCCTGTAGCCTAACATTGAGCACCGCTGTTCGTCAAAAGTCACGCAACTGCTGGAACAGAGAAGGACGGGTGCAGATCTGGCTGGATCGAGACTCAAACCAACCACAGACAGAGCAGATCCAACCAACAATCCACAAGTAAAGACAAATCAAAGACGATTCGGGGAGATGCACAAAGTGCCACAAGGGAAGAAAAAGCTTGGACGGAAAGCTCACCTGTGCGGGATGAAGCTGGTCGAGCAAATGGAAGCTTCCTGGAGACAGCGAAACAACGAGCATACTTGATGGGACCCACCTCATCGGCGCCTGCAAATGGTCAGAGGAAGGGACCCGGCATCGTTCGAGGACTCATCCCCAACACGGCATCGCTTGAGAGCCGGATGAGATGCCGTTGCCGTGGAGCAGATTCAACCGCCAGTTGAGCTGCACATGTCGCCGTTCAAGAGGAGTCATGTAGCGGCCGAGAAAGATGATGACGGTGCAGATATGCTTAGATCGGCGGAGCCACGCTGTAACCATACACCGCCGTTCGATCGAGATGCAGCCACACTCGGAGAAGGAGACCCACTGCCCAGAAAAGCCAGGCAGCATCGGGTCCAGTCAAGAGAACAAAAAGAAGAAATTCATTGCTGCCACCGCTGGAAAACGTGAAGGAAGCACCGGTGCCCGCTGTTGTCGCGTCTGCACCACCACCGCTGTGCATCTTCAGTGAAGGAGCCAACGCAAGTGGATCTGGAAAAGCTAATTTCAAAATGTGTTGCTGAAGAGGCCGCCCGAGGCTGCTCGATGGAGGTGTGAGTGCCACCACCACGCTGAGGAAGTAGATCCGCAGGCTGCCGTTCGCAACCATGGTCGTCGCCACGAGTTGCTCCGCAGGCGAGGAGTTGAGAACTCGAAGCAAACCCCCGGAAGCCGCTGGAGCAGGATGTAGCTATACCTAAAGGAGGGGATTTTCTGTCCGAAAAAACCCCACAAAGGAGGATTCAAAGAAAGTACCTCATGGCCGCTGCTATTAGAGTTCGCAGAAGGAAGAACCCCCAAACTCACCGGATTTGCGTGAGACGAAAATGCAAAAGTAGGACAAACAAGGGAAGAAAAGCGCATGGTGGAATTTATTATTATAAAAAAATAATAATAAAAAAAGAGGGAGCAGGACCTGTGGACAGCCAGGATGCTCCGCAAGCCCAAAATGAAAAATTTTTTAATGGCCCAATATATGTTGGCCCGTGCAGTAGAAAATTAATTAGTTAGAATATTTAATACTTTCAAACTATATATTTAATCATATTATATGCATGTAATTGAAATTTTGATTATTCAATATATTATATTAGGTACTGTTTATCTAATTGAATGATTTTGAAAACTAACGATTTCCATTTTCTTTTTGAATGGAATGATAATTTATGAGAGATGTCTATATTGACGAGGCCCTTGAACTCTTGGATCCGAGGAGGAATTCCACAAGGTCCTTGAAGTGTTGGACCCAAGAAGCATTGACGGGTCCTTGAAGTGCTGGACCTAAGGAGGAATTTCACGAGGTCCTTGAAGCGTTGGACTCGAGAAGAATTTTCACGATGTCCTTGAAGTGTTGGACCCAAGAAGCATTGACGAGGTCCTTGAAGTGCTGGACCTAAGGAGGAATTTCACGAGGTCCTTGAAGCGTTGGACTTGAGAAGAATTTTCACGATGTCCTTGAAGTGTTGGACCCAAGAAGCATTGACGAGGTCCTTGAAGTGCTGGACCTGAGGCGGAATTTCACGAGGTCCTTGAAGCGTTGGACTCGAGAAGAATTTTCACAATGTCCTTGAAGTGTTGGACCCGGGAAAAATTTTCACGGTCCTTGAAGTACCGAAGGAGTAATTTTCAAAAGGACCTTCTCAGGAGGACCTTGAAGAGCGCCTCATGAGGAGGTGGAAATAACTCCCGAGGACCCCGAGGAGGAATTTTCAAAAGGACCTTCTCTGGAGGACCTTGAAAAGCGCTTCATGTGGAGGCGAAAATAACTCCCGAGGATGTGGAGGACTTTCAAGACGAGGACCTTGGAAAGCGCTTCATGTGGAGGCGAAAATAATACCCAAGGATCCGGAGGCCCTTCAAGGCGAGGACCTTGGAAAAACGCTTCATGAGGAGGCGAAAATAATACCCAAGGATCCGGAGGCCCTTCAAGGCGAGGACCTTGGAGGAGCACTTCATGTGGAGGCGAAAAGAACTCCCGAGGATGTGGAGGACC